>WJFF01000245.1:751-41257 GCA_011800825.1 Fonsecaea pugnacius | reverse complement strand
TTGGTAGCGTCCACACGGATCGGCCTATGCTGCCTGTTGAAGGAGGCCCTCAGCAGAACTCCTTCTCCGACACAATGGCCTTTTCGTTCTCATACTCGCTGCCCCTCAACGTGCTCGAGTCTCCCATACTCGCCCCATCCTTTTCTTTCGGCAGACCATGCTTTTTCATGGCGGCCTTCAACTTGGCACAGCGCCCACGTTGCGCCTCCTCAAACTTTGCCTTCCGGTCCTTGCTCTCCTGCGCAAATTTCGCCGCCCAGTCGATCTTCTTGACCTTACCGTCCTTCGCGTCGACGACGACGTCACCCGAAGGGACCCATTCCGACGATTTACCCATGGACGTGATGTCGCCGAGCTTGGCGACGCCGTGACCCACGGTTTTGATCGCGAGACCGATCCCCGTCATGGCGGAACCTGCGGTACGCAGCGGGAATTTGGCGAACCGCAGGTGACGGGATTCCTTGACTTGAACCATCGGCATACGCGGAAGGGCTTTGACGTCTCCTGGTTTGAGGGCGAGAACCCAATCCCAAGTGTACTGCGAGGTGTCGCCGCGGTATTGGAAGTAGAAACTTCCCTGTGCAACAGCTAGGGTCAGTGCCCTGCTGGTAAAGGCAAATGGAGCGTGGTGTGGTTGAACTTACCATGCCAGACTTGTCGGCCACGGTCCACTGTAGGCGTTGGGTGTTCGGGACCACGACGGGCTTCGTAATGATGACAACAACGAACTGGATCTTGGCGTCCATCGGACGGCTCTTGGTGTCGGCGATTGGGCAGTACGCGTAGTCTGCGAAATTACGCTTATCGACGGCGAGCAATCTGGCGCGTGGGATGAGGTGAACGTGCTCGGTGGGGGACAAGACAGTGACTAAAAGGGTCGCGGACAAATGTAAGTTCAAGGCCAGTATACCAAAAAAACAAATCGACTGGAAGGGGAGCGGCGGGGAGGACCATACATAGCCATTGGTAGATTTCTTGCGCGACTTCCTTGACGGTCATGTTTGTGATACCCAGCTCAAGATGATTCGGGCCCCATTTGGCCTTCTCCTTCTTCTTTGTCCCATCCTGAAGATACAGGTTCACGCTGGCAAAATTGCGTCCGCCCTTGATAGCCTGCTCGCGGAACTTCCTGGCAGTCTCGAGCTTATCGGCAGTCTTGGAGTCGGCGAGATGCTCCGTGATGAGAAAAACGTTCTGGCCGGCGCCGAAGGTGTCGTCCTTGAGCATATCAAGACAGACAGCCAGCTTCTCAGTCTCCGATTCTCGCGTCGAGGAGACGTCGGCGTCGTGCCGGGTGTGGTGGGAGATGATACAGTCACCAATCATTTCTTGGAGACTGGTAGCATGGGGAGTGTTGGTCGTCGGATCATTCACATAGATCCATGGGTGCCTGGACAGTGGTGGAGGTGTGGTGAAGCTCAAGAATCTGTTGGATTTCTTCCCCATCTTGGTTGAGGTTCCCGTGGGATGGAGGGGCTCTGCGATAGGGTTGCTGTGAGGGAGGGGTTTGCGAGGACTGGTTCACAAGCCGACAGTGAGGGTTAGACGTGGTGTAAGGACAGAATAACGGGATTGAGATGTGCTCGAGGGAGCTTTGCAGAAACTTGTCACTAGTCTGACCAAACTCTTCATACAGTAACAAAGGAAGAAGTGAGAGTGAAGACAAAAGGTGAAGTGGTCAAACCATGTGAGGGAGCACCTCAGTTCAACACTGGATGGAACTCAAGGAGGGGTTTGCCTCGTTGGTCGGGATGCCGATTGTCTCTTTGATGAGCTAGTAGTGGGACACTGGCTGTGACTGGCATTTGGGAACCAGGCAAGGCTGAAAAGCAACCGGTCAAGTCGTCTGTCAATCATTGCCCAGAAGAAGCTGTGCGCATACTGGACTGCACCTCAATATTAGCTAGCACATGTGAACCACGATAAAGTTAAGACTACGCGGATCACCACATCCTTGTACCACAGTCTGGTCAAGGCAGACTCTCAGAGTCTCGTCTCCATGTCCAAGCTTCCCCAGCCCCTCTCCTCTTCCTGTGATAATCAAGACCCCTCATCCGCTTCAGTGTTGGTCGGAGCTGGTTTCGTCGTTTGGGCCAATAGTACCAGGGCCACCAAGGAGTGAGGATGTGTTCAACGGGATGCGCTGAGAGAAATTCAAGAGTTGGCGGTAACCGGTCAGAGCTCGCCCAGCGCCCCCACATTACCCGTTGGACCAACCATTTGCTGCCTGGCCGCGGGATAGCGTCTGGCTGTTTGATTCGACTATTTTCCCACCACACAGTGGCGTGTTGGTGGCCCTGCAGATGCATCCGCGGGCGTCTCAGTCAAAAGGTATTGGGCGCAGTGCGCCCGATGTGCCCATGCGCTTCCTCATTTCTTCGCCTGCTGCTACCGTGCTGGGCACCTTGATACCACAGCAGTCGCCCCAGTAGTCAGGCTCGTGTCCATATTCCTTCACATGCTGCATTCTCTCCGCCTGAGCCCGCAGTGTCTCCTCGTCCAGTTGGCCCATATCCTCAGTGCCCGGGATTAGGCCTCCAAATAAAAAGTGTTGCATTATGGGCAACTTGCCCAGCACCTCCTTGACAAACATCTTTCTCATGCCGTCTTCCACCTTTTGCCAGCTCTTTGCACCCGAGATATCGTCTAGCATGGGGCTGTGCCAGCGCAGTCCCTTGACAGTCTTGACGCTATCCACCCATCGGACTTGGTTGAGGTACATGTAGTCGTCGCCTTCCTCGTCCAGAACAACGTTGTTGTGGATCGACCTGGGCGTGATATACGGGTGCCCGACGAGCTGGCTTGCTCCAAACAAGAAGGGCAAGAATTGGTAGTCATCAAGGCCCCAAACTCCATGGCTTCCTGCGGGTTCCAAGTAGTATGTGCTCTGGATCTTCCGCAAGAGGTTCAGGTATCGCACGAAAGTGTGCAGTACGATCGCCTGAAAATCTTCTCGTTCGATCTGCTTCAGCTGGTATAGACACAGTAACCACATCATGAAATTCAGCTCGTGGCCCGACCCGTAATCAAGTCGCTCCTCAGAACCAAACGAGTTGATCAGATAGACGGATATCTCTTTGATGGCATCCTCATTGTGCAGCCCCAGTATCTCCTTGTGTATTCTGTCCACATCTCTTACAATGGCTCTGTGCAAACTGCGAAAGACCGGATTGCCAAATCTCGACCCCGTGTCGAGAGGCGGATACTGTTTCAACATTCCTTCCAGGTGGTCGAGCACGGAATCGAGGTTCTTGATGGTGGTTGACAAATTCTGAGTATCCAGCGCGGAAATTCGACTGCCGCGAACGTGATCAGCGAGGGTAAAGATCCATGCCAGTATCAGCACGTAGGTGGACGAGGCGAGGAACTTTTCATGGTCGCCCGGTGACAGGATTCGCTTGACTGGCGTGGTGAAATGTATAGATTTGATCGACGGAGGAGGGGGTAATGTAGGGGTTTGGGGAGCAGGTTCTGATGAGCCAGATTGCTGAGCGGACTTTCTTCGAGAACCAGGAATCAGCTTTGGAATTGTATGAGGCGCCTTTCCACGCCCGCCGTCGGCGTCGACATTGATGTGTTTGGATGATGCCTCCAACGCCATGGTGACTTAAGGAATTTTGATCAACAGAGGAATGGAACTCTCAGTCCCTGGAGTTCGTTTTGCTGGCCACGGAGCCACGTTAAGCATTGTCAGAAAGGGAGATTTTGACGGGTGGCGTGAAAGCTGTAAGCTGGCCCACCAAACCGCCTGCTCAAGGATCTTACCCCGCGTCTGTACTTACCGGCGGCAAGATTATATATACACGAATATTCGTGACTGAGGAGTTGGAATCCCATATCAAATATCTATCCGCCGTGACTTTCGTACACCACCAGAATCTCCAATTATCCGTATCGACATTCCCGACACGGCGCCATATGCCTTCTTTCTAGAGAGCATACCCTCTAACCCCGGAATCGATCCAGTCAACCCAACCCTCCATCCTTGTCCTTGACCACAGTCGACCTGGACAGCCTTGCCCAGAGCTGGGTCGGAGCTGATCATTTGCTGTATCTGTCGTTCGGCTGTATCACCACGAACTCCCAAAGATGCGGCTCATACGTAGACGTGTTTTGTTGCTGGAGGCTCCTCAAGATCACAGAATCCATAATACTCGCTGCTGCTCACTCTGAGCGGTGCGATCATGGTGAGGGACTTGAAGGTATCTTGGGAGAATCCTGTCGGACGATGGGTGGGTGTTGCTTGGCCTGGCGACATGAGGGGATTCCATAGCCTGTAACCTGTGGCAAAATCCCACCCCTCGATCCCGCAAAGCGTGCTGCCACCGACAGTGTTGAGGTGAAGATCTTTCAACGTCAGCTTAACTACAATGTTAGGCAGCTATTCTATTGAGAGAATGTTGGGTGGGTTTTTGAGGGTCTCCCGTTGGCTATTCTTCGTGATGCTCACCTGAAGTAGATGTGGTAGGTATCACAGTACCTAACCCAGCCAGGTCTAATTGGCAAGGTGCTCCCCATGTCTCCGAAGTGCGGCGTAGTCAGCAGCAGTGCACCTGCACCTACTCCCAGAGACAACTAACCCACATTACAAGTACTACGAGTGACTGCTCGCAGACGTGCTAGGCAGGCAGGCAGGCTCGCGTGATGCTTCCCCACCAAAAGAGCGTCTGCTAGTGGACACCACAAAATGATCTCATCGCTGCAGTCACACCGCCTAAAGGTACACTGTGCATGTTATTCGCTGAACAGACACTGCAGGTCCGGCCCTAGGTACCCTACTCCGCAGAATGACAGTGTCAAACTATCAAAGAGTAGAGAGCTCTTGTTCCCCAGGTCTCGACCGCTGAAGGCTGTCCCAAAGCACTCTTCACCAAAATGCTTTCGTGCTCCCTTATCTCTATCACGCCATAACCTGGACTCTTTGCGCAACACTCACAGCTTACGCCATTTTGCCAACTGCCCCGAAATATTCCCCCCCAAGACTCCATGATCGAAGCTCATTCGCTCTAGTGAGCTCTTTGCAACAGTCTCTTCACTTCGGGACCGTAAACAACCAACCATTGGTTCTACTCCCCCACAGCTCAATATCTCCCAGTCTTCCAGCACGGAAGAGCTATCGGTCTCACATTCCAAGAACCACTAACTAGAATCGTGATCCAGACTCGTTGATATGAACCATCTCGGTTCCGAGGCTGCGGATACCGTATGTTTCCCCACCAAGCTATGAGGCCATGGCATCGCTCAAGCACGACGATAATGGCAACCCTGAATCCCTTTCTTCTTCTTCAGACATAACTTCAGAGTCTGCAGCGCAATCGCGACCTCCGAGACGGCAATCTAGCATTCGATTTTCCGAGAGTACCAAGTCGCATTCCCAAACGCCCATGTCATCCTATCGTCGAAACCCTAGCGAGTCGGACGAGATCACTCCCATTCGAACGGCGAATGGACAGTCGGATCGACGGTATAACACTACCGACGATGGGACCCCCCAAAGCACCATAGGGTCTTCAACCCTTGGCTCCTCTACCCTTGCAGGCTCCGGGCAGGAGGACGATCAAGATGATGGGCAGAAAGACTCCAAACATTCCTGGGCACCACAGTGGTTAAAGAAGATTCCTGAAAAATATGGCTCAGTCACATTGGAGAATAAGGGATCTGTGGCTCGGGACCATCTTGCTCTAGAGAGAACCTTCCTCGCCTGGCTGAGGACCAGCCTAGCATTTGCGAGCATCGGTATTGCCATTACCCAGCTCTTTCGCCTCAACACCACAATCCAGAGTCGCAGTGAGTCTCTCAATATACGACAAACGATACCCCTTTCGCCCCTTGTTGGACACTCCATGTCAGCCGAGCTACTGCCATTTCTCCAACAGCTGGCAGCATCAGTTGCTGAGACGTCACCGTCGAATCCGACCCTCGGTCCTACTCTCCTAGACCAACTACTTCTCCTTCCGCCACGCGGTTTAGGCAACGCTGATACTTCCAACGACCATTCGAGCGAAAACGGCGTGGAGACCGTTGCATTTAATAATGTTGCTGCCACGAAACTGCGCCATGTCGGAAAGCCGCTGGGAGCAACATTCATCGCCATATCGATTGTGATTCTGTTTATCGGCTTCCATCGCTACTTCGAAGCCCAGCACTGGATCATTCGCGGCAAATTTCCAGCAAGCCGAGGAAGCATCTTTGCCGTGTCTTTTATCACGGGTTCCCTCATCATTGCGAGTTTCGTCTTGGTGCTCGCGATCTCATCGACAAGTTATGAGAAAAAGTAATACCAGGTCATGTGTTTTATGTTGGATGGCACCAAGTCAAATCCTTGTTTTCATGTTTCTGGTGGATCGGCGCATTGCTGGACACGCGTTGTTTTGGCTGCTGACGAACTGCGAGCGCCGGAGTTCCAGTTTGTTCAGCTTCCTTGAGAACTCTGATACTTTTTGGTTGGAATAAAAAAAGCCAGAGTGCGCTTAACTTTGTCACCCCTGCGCGGCTAATACATTCTCATCGGAAGCATTGCCACATTGATATCCGAAAATTGGCGGAGAGGACGTTTGTTTTCCGGTACAGCTGCAGCAAGATGCTTTGGCTCGACAAACCATGGCATGTCCTTCCAGGTGTGTAGACCACGCGTACAGGATATGGGAATTTGATGTACAGTGCTCGGCACAGTGGATGGCGGTAGTCGCGGGGAGGCAAACAAGCACGGAGTATCTGACACGCGAGGTAAGGAGTTTTCGTATTCTGATATAGCCCTGTGTCGTTCTACTTACAATCACGGAATCTGGAACCACTGTACTGCGATAAAATGCACAACAACGAGCTCTCCCATGCACAGTGTACTCGTAAGCGCACAATTTATCAGGGGATGGAGCACAGAGGTATGCCTCGTACTTATACACGTAAGCAGTCAGTAGATCGACCATCAGCACCAGCCAGCCCCTACCGAACTGTGGCGCGGTAGGCGAGAGAGGCGTGTGGCTCGGAAGATTTCTCAGCTGTGAAGTTAGCTGCAAGTCATCACGATTCCTCCTCGCTTGGTATCTTGGCTTTGGGGGCTCTTCGATTCCCAGCCACCATCTTTGTTTCCTTCCACGGCCTCGTACGAGTACGAGGACTCGGAGATGTGTGCCGGCATGCTCATGCGCGGAAGGCTAAAGTGGTCGCATGCGTGCACAAGATTGCAGGGTCATGCAAGGTCGGGAGGGTGAAACAAGACAAGCAACATGGCGTCTGGGAGGCTTTTCGAAGCTGCTTGATAAGGTTGTGCCACTCTGCGGTTGTGGTTGGGTGACAATCGATAGGGCCAATGCCGCCACATCTTGGGGGCTTCATTTCGGTAGACGCCGCCAATGATGTTTCTCAGATCAGAGTTTTGAGGCACCACTGGTACTGTTTGATCTTGGGACAGTCCGCGCTTTCTCAGAGTACCTCGTACTTGTGCGAGTATCCCCTTCTCCCCACTGGTTCCAGAAACCAAACTCCTTAGCGAAGGCCACGATAGAAACGTGCGGTGGCTTTAGGGAGCTTGAAAACCGTTGTCGTAGCCACGCTATGTGAATATTCGAGGTTGCAGCGACGCAGGGACTCGTCCTTCATAGAACCAGGGAACGGCTCTTCGCAAACAGTAGGTACCGAGTACAAGTACGTAACTTGTGTCATTAACTCCACTCTAATCATACGGAGGTCCTTATCCTCTCCAACGAGATCCAGTGTGGAGAACGGAGGTCGCATTGTGTCCATCGCCAGACGCGTGGTCAATAGCCTGTGTAACCAGTGAATCACCTTGTAGCACCTGGGAGCGGAAATCCACTGGCGAATATTTTTGATTTGGGCAAGGGCTCTGTACGTCGTCCGAGTCTCACAAGGAATGGGCTGTCTGGCTGCAAGTCGCACACCTCAGGCAATAGAAATAGTCACAAACGGATGGGCGGTTCGTCTCCTTGACGAAGTTGGATCTGCTTGGGATCAGAGTCATGTCCGAATTGCAGGCTCCAACCGACCTTCCATATGATCCAGAGCCCCATGCTGTGCGGGTCTATTCATTCCAGCTTTTATACCAGCACTTCCTTGCTCGCACTGTTGCCATGTTGAGTGGCAGAAAGCGGATTGAATAACTGGTCCCAGTGGAAGAAACAGTACGAGGTACTGCCACCAGTCTCACGTACCCGGTCACAGACCTAAGTACCGAGTATTGCTTGTGGTATCACCTCCCCAGATGGGTCCGCTTGCGTACGAGTCGAGCAACCATTGTCTCAAAGATATTTTGTGCCTGCAACCAGGTCTCTCGGCAGTTACGAGTACTTGGTTCAGAGGTATGTGCTAAGATGTGCAGTGCTTGCTGTGGCTCAGAATCTTTTCGATCGTGTACAAAGGGAGATTGGGGGTATAGGAAGCGAGTCCTTCGTAGAGTGCATGCGTACGACAACAAAATAGCGGTTGCGTGGCATCTATCTCGGGCTGCGTTGATCTAGGATGTGGAGGAGCGTAGCAATGTCTCTTGAGAGGATGATTAGCCTCCTTATCGCCTGCACAATCATTCATCGGCTCGTTTCTCCCCTTAACACCATGACCTTTATCACCACTTTCGCCTGATCATTGAATCCACGTTGGAAAATCAAGGCCATTGCCAACGGTCTGAAGGCGGCTGTTGTTGGCCTCTAGACGGCCGTTGCTTTGTTCACATTCGTTTGTCTGTAGTCCAAGTCCCAAGCCAATGACAGTACTACTAGGTAGGGATGCCCAGCTGCGATGGGACAAAATAACTTTGGATCCCAAACTAGCTTTGTTAGCGGGCGATCGAAGGCGCTCCTAGTGGGGCTGCAATTTCTTTGTGGTGCAATCCTCGTGCAGGCCTTTGAACCTCCAGGGGTTGCCAATGGACAGGTGCAGGGGTGCGCTCCAGGCTTTACCTGTTCCTGAGCGGCAACTGGGCCACCCCCAGATACAAAGGAATCACCCCCGAGAGATCATGGCGCCCAGAATTGCGTCTGTCGTCTCCCCTTTCCTTTTCTTTCCCAGCCTGCATAACGAGCTCGTTCCATTGTAGACCCAACTGAACACTGCATTTTCACTCTCGTTCACCACGACTGTCCTTCTTTTGTCCTCTACTCATCCTCCTCTCTCCGTCGCCCTCAGTCGGCTCACGTTCATTACCAGAGAGACATTTCTCTCGTTCGCTCCTTTGCAGAATCTTCGATCGAACCGCCAGCCTCCTCCCTTCGGATCCCTCGCTCCGAAAATCACCAGTGAGCACTCGAGCCTCCGCGCCCAACATTCCAGCATTGATCATATGAGTCTCTGGCTTTGTATGCCCTCCTGACCCTGCAAACGGCCTCGAACACCCCCTTGCTTTATTCGCCTCTTTCACGGGCAAATTCATTCTCTGCAAAGATTGAAATCAGACAAAGAACTAACACGCGGGTCGTGCATCCACACAGGCTCGTCAGGCTTGGTCTTTTTCAGTCTCACATAGCATACACTTGTTACGGTCCCTATCATAGCCGGTCTTTGACAGACTGTTGCGTACCCTCTTTTCGAGAACCACACCGGAGTCAATATGAGGTTCTCATCAGTTGCCTTGACGGCAGTCGCTGCCTCAGTCACCCTCGCCCAACCTCACGTCCACAAACATCGACACGTGCACGAGCACAAGGAGCGCGATGTGACCGAGACCGCCTGGACAGCAGGCCCGACTGCCTATGTCTATATGCTCAACGGGAAACAGCTCTCGGCCGGAGAGGTGTGCGAAGGTTTGGAGGATAACGAATTGAAGTTTGTGGATGGTCAAGATCCCGGTGTTTGCTCGCAGGCCTCAACCACTGCAAGCACCTCTTCGGCTTCCTCAACTTCCACGGAATCGAGCACGACCCCTTCCACCACCACTACCTGGTCGGCAGCTGCCTCTTCCTCCCCAGCAGCCGAGTTCTTCCAAAAGCCATCCTCGGCACCTTGGCCCAGCCCAAGCGATTCTGCTAGTTCTAGCTCTGCTCCTCAGTCTTCCTCCGTGTCCTCGGGCGGTGCTGGTATTACTGCTGAATTCCCGGACGGTCAACTCGATTGCAACACTTTCCCCTCCAACTATGGCGCCATTCCTCTCGACTACCTCGGAATGAAAGGCTGGTCTGGTTTGCAAGCTGTCTCTATCGCTGGCGGCTTCGTCAACCATATTGTGACGGGTATCTCGGGCGAGTCGTGCTCGGAGGGAATGATGTGCTCCTACGCTTGCCCTCCAGGCTACCAGAAATCTCAGTGGCCCTCCACCCAAGGTGCTACAGGTCAATCCGTTGGCGGCCTTTCTTGCTCTGGCGGCAAGCTTCATCTGACTAACCCAGGTCTCTCCAAAAGCCTCTGCATTCCTGGCGTTGGTGGCGTCCAAGCTACTAACAATGCAGGTGGTGTTGTTGCTATTTGCCGTACAGATTATCCTGGGACCGAATCCGAAACCATCCCAGTTGAACTCCAGTCTGGCGAAACAGAGCAGTTGACCGTTCCTGATGCCGCCACCTACTACGAATGGCAAGGACAATCAACTTCGGCCCAGTATTATCTGAATCCTATTGGAGTGTCTGCTTCTCAGGGTTGCCAATGGGGATCACCTGGACAAAACATTGGTAACTATGCTCCCATCAACTTTGGCGTGGGTGCCAAAGGAGGCATTACTTGGCTATCGATCTTCCAAAACTCCCCAACAACCAATGCCCAATATCAAGGCACTGTTGAGTTGAAGGGCAACTTGTCCGGGTCTTGCAAATACTCAAACGGACAATATTGTGGTGCTAGTGGATGCAACTCCCAGGGATGCACTGTAAGTTTAACTCTCCAATTCCCCCCCCCTCTGACTTTGAGTAAGGCTAACCTCGCCACAGGTCTCCGTCATATCGGGCACTGCAACCTATGTCATCTCCGACTGAGCAAAGCATCGGAACAATATCTCCCTGTACATGTTACGATATTCTTGCTTTCGTATCGCATATCACACCTGGCGTTGACGTCTGGTTTTCCCTTGCTCGTTTTTCATTGTTGGTTTAGAGCGTGGTGGGACCTTAAGGATCTACAGTGGTCAATGATGTCTTGTTGGATATTTGGTATATCGAGAGAGCAGGACCTTTGGGGGCAGGTGGGCTGAAATGTGCCACGGCAATATACTTGCTCGGCTTGAGCGTCTACTGCACATGGCATACTATCAAATCTGGTCGGCTCCGTCTCCATGTACAAGAGACCCCATTCTGCTGGAAATGGAACAGAAGGAATATCATCAGGAACGAACCGTGGTTGTTTGTGGTTCTGACTCATATCTTCTGCCAGGCAAGCGAGACACAGGCGATCATGGTATCAAAGGCAAATGGAACTAATCGCAGGAAGATTTGGGCCGATTCAAGATGTGACGACTTACTACCTCCACCTGGCCAAATCTTTCATCAGCTGCGGTGTCATTTTGCCTCCCTACACAGGTCTAGTTTGATATTGTTGAATATCGGTATCAGGTACTTGGAAAACGGATCAACCTGATGTAAGGAACCTCGAGTTGGAATAGGAGTCTTAAAGCCGGGTGCGGCCGATGTATCTCATGTTCCAGTACCCCCAACAAGCTTTGTCTGGATGTAGCAATAGTGTACAATACCACTAGAGGGAAATCATGCTCGCAAGTACGAGTAGTAAACATGTTAGACGTGATTTTACTTACTTCTACAGCGCGAGCGTGTCAAAGTTAACATTGTTTGTTATTGATGTGCAAGGAGATGCAAATCCCTGGAAGCCACGCGTGGGTCTGGATCTTTTTCGAATCTTCAATCTCGCCCCAAGACGATCAGTCCCCGCTTGCTCAAATCACTTCCACTAGCGGACGACCGTTTGCCTACTCCGTATGGAGTTCAATCCTCCTCAATCCGTGGGACCAGGGCGTATGAGTACCTACTCGTAGGTACCCATATGGGATATGGAGCGATAATTAACAGTCGGACATTGCATCCAAATCGGGAGGTCCTGTCAACAACATCTAATCCTTCCTGGCTTGTGCTGTGAGTGCCTACTCGTAGAGAAGAGTCACACCAACACCAACCAAGGATCGACACCCATCTACCAGCTACGGGTACAACTAGCAGGTTGAAGGCCAACTCTCAAATTCATCCCTTACACTAACTTGGGAGAACCTGCAGGACGAGGGTCCACTCTCTCTCCCGGCACAGAACCTGATCTTCCTCCTCTGTGCTGGGGCCACACGCCGCAGTTCCCACCCCCGCGACGTCTGCGTCGAGACGCCACAGGGCACCCTTCCTCTTCTTGCCTGGCTCGCGCAGGTCGCATGGGTGTTTGGCCATCTCGACCGTGGCCGCGTCGGAGAGTTGAGTGGAAAACTGCATGTAACGGCGATCGTGCTCAGATGTGCCTGGGAGATACGTCGCGCGGAGGGCGGGGAAAGGACTTGTTGGAACCGGACCCGTTTTCCCATCAGCGACGTCGCGGCCGGCCTCTTCGCCGCCATCGTCTCCGGTGACTGCGGTGGAAGCGGCATCCGCTGATGTTGCTGCTGCGACCGTGGACCATCGGACCTCACAGCGATTCCCATTCTCTTGTGGCACCTCATAGTGCTCCGCCATCTCGTCGACGTTACATTGCCAGATGCCCATCTGCTGAGAGAGATACTTGTCGTTGTAAGATTCCAACGGCCCGCGACCAAACCATTTGACATGCTTATATTCTGGAGCGAGTTGGATGGAATGCCCGACCCGAGGTAGGTTGCGAGGGTGCGAGCCACGCGGTACAAGGCGCGTGTGGATTTGTATTGTCAGCCCAGACTCTGTACCTGCGGCAGAGGAGGTGTTGTGGACGCTCGACCCGGATCCAGGGCTCGACGCGGTACTGATAGTGTAGGTAGTGGTGGCGTCGAAATGCCAGGCCTGACTCGGTGGAGAGAGCGCATGTTCGGCCTCCAAAGTCACCACCGAAATCTCCGCGGTTCCGTTGGCCGAGTTTGTGTGAATCGATGTCGAGGAAGTCAGGCTCGAACTCACGCGCGCCTTGAAACTCTTCAACCGACTTGTCATCATATGCAAACCGTATCTTTTCCATTCATCCGACTGCCATGCGTTGTCATTGTCCGTGGGCGGTCGCCAGAAATCCAGGGACAACAACGGCGAGGGCGAAGCTGGGTTGTGGCTCTCAATGCGCGTATCGGCAAGGAGTTGGTTTGAGTTGTGGATCAACGAGGAGAGTTGACCGCGGACCCGGTCAAAGGTTACGGTGGTTGAGGAGTGGCAGATTTTATATTCCAGGCTAGTTGCGGAGAATGTGAGCGACGGTGTGCTGGAGGCTGGTTGAGATGTACGTGTCTCTGCGTTGCTTCCATGCTTCGAGGAGAGGGTGCTGGAGTGGGATGACACGGGATCTGTGGCAAGCGCTCGCAGTTGACTCTGATACCAGGCTATCGTATGGCCAGCCTTTGCCCATGGGGTGTCCCTTTTCAACTGGAAGGTAACCGTGAGGTAGCGTTCGTGGGTACCCTCGTATTTGAAGACATCTTGCGGCAGATGCATTCTGCCCTTCTCCCCAGGGAAGACTAGAGGAATGGCCAACACCCCAGCAGCAATGAGTTTAGAGCTATGCACGAATTCGTCAGGGATAGCTCCGTATGATCATTCGAAACGAAGACAGGATATAACGAACCTCTGGCCATGATCTCGAACATCGTACTCTGCTCTGACATGTTCCAATCCGATGAAATCGTAGTGGTTAGAGACAACAAGATCTTGCCCATCAAGCACGGCCTCGATTGGCTCGTATATCTTCCTCAGTTCCACCAAGCCCCGTGAGGGCGTATGGTCACTGTGGCAGAGGCCATCCATGACAAATGTGCCATCATTCGGCACGTCACCAAAGTCGCCACCATACGCATAGTAGTTTTTGCCGTCGACGTCTTCTTTCCAGAGTCCATGATTCGCCCATTCCCAGATGAACCCTCCTTGGAGCCGTCTGTGAGAGCGGAAGAGGGACCGGTAGCTGTCCAAAAGCCCAGGACCATTGCCCATGGCATGAGCATATTCGCAGAGTATGATGGGCTTTTCGAAATCGTCACCCTCGGACTCTGCTTCTCTCTTCAAGTCAGCGGGAGACGTGTACATGTGTGAAATCATGTCGGTCGTTTTGGCTTGCCAGTCTGGCTCGTAATGTATCAGGCGGCCAGGATCGCGTTTCTTCGCCCACTTAGACATAGCAGCATGGTTCCGGCCATAGAACGCTTCATTTCCCAGCGACCAGATGATGACGCTTGGATGGTTCTTGTCACGTTCGACCAACTGATGTATACGGTCAAGATACGCAGACTCCCACTCTACGTTGTCCGAGGTGTAATCTGCGGCGTCTTTCGATGTACGCTGTACCTTTTCCTCGTAGGTTAGGCATTTGAGGTTGAGCTCTGCAGCGGCCGCAGTTGCGAAGCCGTGGCATTCGAGATCTGCTTCATCGATAACCCACAAGCCGAGCTCGTCACAGAGCCCAGGAAGACTCGGATGAGAAGGGTAGTGGGAACAGCGCACTGCATTAATGTTGTGGTTCTTCATAAGGAGGAGGTCGCGACGAACCCAGTCGAGTGAAACTGCACGGCCCAGGTGCGGGTGGTTGTCATGGCGGTTCGAACCCTGAAATAGAATGGCTTTCCCGTTGACGCAGATGTTGCCATTTTTGAGCTCAACGGAGCGAAAACCCACTGCGTGGTTGATGGAATGAATATCGGTAGCACCGCCTTTGGCCGAAGAAAGGCGTATTCCTAGGGTGTAGAGATAAGGCGTCTCTGCAGTCCATTTCTGTGGATTCGAGACTTTGATCGAATGTGAGTACTGTGTCGATTTTGATAAGAGGGGAATGTGCTCCTCTTTCGTGATAGTTCTGCCTTTGGCATCCCTGAGGTCTAATGATAGGAGGCAGTCATCTTGCAGAACCAAGTCGATGTCAATGTCCAGTACCGCATCCTGGTACTTTTCGTCAAGTTGCGTCTTGATAAAGAAATCTTCGATTCGCACCCGGCCCGGAAGCGCTATTAGGTGAACATCGCGAAAGATGCCGGAAAGCCACCATTGATCTTGATCCTCAATATAGCTTCCAGAGCACCATTGGA
Organism: Fonsecaea pugnacius; assembly: GCA_011800825.1. NCBI lineage: Eukaryota > Fungi > Ascomycota > Eurotiomycetes > Chaetothyriales > Herpotrichiellaceae > Fonsecaea > Fonsecaea pugnacius. Next base: position 26,145 of record WJFF01000245.1, on the reverse strand, counting down.
GAACTTTGACCAGGATATGATTGGGCTTGCCCCTTCGTACGTGCTTCGTGATGTCGAATTCTGCCGGGTTCCTACTCCCTTGAGCATAGCCGACCTCCACTCCATTCAGCCACAGATAGAAGGCGCTGTCCACTCCGTCGAACCTCAGTCTCAGCTGACTGTCCTCGGCGAACGTGGAGGGTAAGTCGAAGACTCGACAGTACGTCCCAGTGGGATTCTCCGTTGGCGCGTCAGGTGGACAGACCGGAAAGGGATAGACAATGTTGGTATAATGAGGTCTGCCATAACCCTGCAATTGCCAATGGCCGGGAACATCGATGGGTGCCCAAGCGATATCCTGTGTCTCTGGAGCAAAAGGGGATCGGGTGCTGAATTTTGCGCAATCAGGCGCCTGTTCGGGACTTTGGGAGTAATTGAAAGCCCATTTCCCATTCAAACAGACCGACGTGTCCGGAAGATAGTAGGATCGAGGGGCGAGACGGTTGCGTTGAAAGATTCTCTGATTGCACCAATCTGGAGTCGATTGAATCTCTCCTTGGATCGGCCTAGTATAGGCCGTCTCCATTGTGCGGTTTCCATCATCATCATTTACCAGCTGCATCTTCAAAGGCAAATCAATGCCAATATCCCAAACCTCTTCTGAACCGTTAAGCGTGCAGAGAGATAGCTGCCCTGGCAGTGTTGTGTCCCCTGACAAGTCCCAGCGAACTTGACACAGTCGCGCAAATGAATTTTGTCGAGACAGAGCCAAGATCGCCAGACCATATACGTGACGACCAATCCGAAGGAGTTCTCAGGACACATGAAGAGCGAGCAGAAAATGCGGGGTTCGTAAGGCTGAACATCGGAATACGTTCCCTAATCGCGCGTGACGAGGCTGCAGCCTTGGGCGAGTTACGTAAGTCGCATCAGGGATATACAAATATAATCCTTCCGCCGTGGGTGTCATAGGGACTAGACTCCAAACGCAAGAAAAGGGTATGTACTGGCAACTCATGTTGCGGTAGCCTCTGGGCAACGACCTGACTGCTAGAACAGCAGGAGTCGACTGGGAGGGGGCCATGTAAAACGACGGTATGGGAATTCCAGAAATCTACCTTTGTCCTTAACACCCTTCGTACGGATGTGGAGAAATTTCTAAGGTAAGAACCCCAAGGGGACGTCTCCAAGGCGTCTGCCCGCTGACACAAATCCTGGTTTCATTAACCATCAAACGGATGGAGTACCCTACTCAGGAATAGGCTGTGTTAATCCCCAGGTTTGTACACCATCACCAGGTCACCGTAAGGAATTGCTCCCGCCGCCATGTCCAAGACCGGGGTATTACCAGAGATTATTTCCAATCGAGGCAAAGTTGATCGTCGCACAACCCAGAAAAGGATCCTGCAACGACACGTTGATGGTGGCCAAGTCAGTTTGACGTCAGAATGAGGAAGAAGACACAAATATCACCTGGAAAGACCCCACGCTCTCTCTGCCGTATCGAGGTTAGCGATCCCCAGGTCGACAAGTTCGTCAGAGCATGTTCCATCTTTGGAAGTGCTCCACCTCGACCGGTTCCGATCGACACCTACTTACATTATGATTTCGAAAATGAGGGGCATGCAGAAGGGGCCGGAAGTGGGAGCCTCGGGAGTGTTCTGGCAGCTTCCGGTTCTTGGGCGGATTTCTGCATATGCTGATGCTATACTCCACCTAATGCCAAGCCTTGATGCCTCAGTGCCTCCGATATTTCCCGACCACTACTACCATGGTAATATCAATGTCATGATGTTCAGACAAGCAGCACAGACTTGACAACAAATCACGATCCACCGACATTGCCGGGACCGCAATATGAGGCAGTCTTCTCTACCACTTGAGGATTTGCACGTATGGGCCCATTTCAATGACGTTCAGCTCCTGGAGACATCGATCGAACAGCATATCATCAGAGAGGATGGTACTGACAAAGGTGGTGGCCTGCTCGCAAAAGGTGAACATGGTCCGGGAAAGCCTCTCGTTGCTGTTCCTCGCGAGCTGGTTCTTTCCAAAGAGCGAGTCGAGCAGTATGCAAAGGCAGATCAGAGCCTGAAGGAGCTCATTGAGGCTGCAGCTCCCTTAGTCCAGGTAGGTCCCAGGCAACGGCTTATGTCAAACCCCCAGCAGGTAGGTGAACTTTACATGACACTGACACATCGAACGGATTCCCAGAATCCCCGGACGGCAGTGCTACTGTTTCTGGTCTACCAGATGACGATCAACAGCCCGAGCTCTCAAAGCCACGGTTTGGGATTTAACAATCCTTTCTCCGGCTACATCAAAATGCTTCCACATGCAATCCCGCTGCCGACCTTCTACACAGCCCAGGAAAGGGAACTACTTGTTGGGACCTCTCTCTCAGACGCTGTGAGCCAGAAATTGATCAGCCTGGCACGGGAATTCGACGATTTAGAAGCTGCAACAGCAAAAATCCCCTGGTGTCAAGAGATCTGGTGGAGTGAAAGCGCAGATCGTTTGACCTTGGAAGATTGGACACTCGCAGATGCAATGTACCGCTCTCGTGCACTGGAGCTGCCCCAAAGCAGAGGTGTCGGCATGGTTCCAATCATTGACATGGCGAATCATGCCTCGGACGACCGGTACAACGCCAGATTCGAGGTGGATGAGGACTCGGGGTCCGTGCTGCTCGTCGTACGAGATGACAGACATGTCCACAAAGGAGACGAGATTACAATAATGTATGGCTGCGGCGGCGCATGTGAAATGCTGTTTTCATACGGGTTTCTGGAAGAGCACGCGAACAGTGCTAGGGAAATATTCCTGAATTTGTCCATTCCATCCGACGACCCTCTACGACTGGCCAAAACCCAGTTTGCGCAAGCAGCCCCAGGGGTCCGCATTTATGTGGATGATTCAAATCAGGTACAATGGGAGAGCACGTTTGTCTGGTGGGCGTGCATCAATGAGGAAGACGGTCTAGATTTTCGAGTGGAGCAGACTATCGACGGAGATATGGAGCTGAAGGCCTCATGGAAAGGTGAGGCACTCGCCACAGACACTTTATTACAGTCGGTGTTGCTGGCAGATCACCTCCGAGACATCTTCGTCCTGCGAGCGATAGTCACAATCCAAGAAAGGGTTGAAGATCAGGGATCACGCCTCGCTGAATGTGAAGAGCAATATAATCACACTGATTGCAGCGATCAAGTCAGGCATTCAGTATATGGGGCGATCGGGAAACTTCGGAGCCTGGAGATGGAGCTCCTGACCAGAGCGTATGAAACGCTTGAGGGAGAGGTACGTTCCTGCGGATACGATATGTGTGACTAGTTTGTATGCTAACACCCCTGTAGAAGGCACAGCTCTTGAAGTCATCCATCGTCCATGACTACTTGGCAAAAGGCAACGGCAGCACGGAGTCGCCAGATAATACCCCAGATGATTTTTCATGAGAAGAAACCCTCGTGGCACAGACGCCAGATGTTTAGAGATCCGTACCAAAGGAATGCTTGTCCAGTCTTGCTTATTCAAAGCGGATCAGCTCGGAAATGCATCATGGAGTGGTGTGAGCCACCAAATCAAAGTACAGAGTTCGAGGCCCCTTTGCACCAGAGTGGGCTGACAGCAACCGCCTTGTCGCTTTCAGACTTCTCAGACAAAACCAAACGCTTGTCCTTCCTTGTCTTTCGAACGGAGTGGACGGATCAGAGCGAGTCGCACGGAAAAGTGGCTTAATCTGGGGATTTTCCGCACGGTTTCCGTTCGTCCATGGGCCGTCTGCAAGGAGTCATAGGCGGACAGGGGACGGAGCTGTAACGATAAAGCGATCTTCGAAGTAGCCCGAGTTGAGATGGAGGCTCTCTGCTGCAGAAAAAGAAAAGAGTATAGACTCAGCAGGGCAGCTCGCCAAAAGCCAGGGCACCAGCAGGATGGTACTCCGAACATCACTGCCGTTGCCACCTACAAGCACACTCTTGGTATTCTGGATTGCCATGGTGGGGTGTTTGTTTTGTGCGGTTCCGCTAGCCCATCAGCAAGGACTGGGCGATTCTAAGCGGACGAAACAGGTGCGCCAACGGTCGATTCGACCCAGCGAGAGCTAGAGACAAGTTTTCAGTGGTGGAAGGCGATCGCATGATGTTAGCCAAAGTCACCCATCTGTGCGGTCATTACTCGGGTGTAGGGAAGCAGAGGGGCCTTTTTGGGCTCTGATTGGATCCCAAGCCATCCAAGTCCATCTCACTGAGGTGGCCGCGTCGCAGAGGTCGATTCGAAAACCCTATTCTGGGGCTCCTTGCCCTTCTGCCGATCTTGTTCTTCCACTTGCTCCTGTTGGGGCCCCGTCTGAAGTTGCGGGGAAATGGAAACGGGCTGGGAGAAAAGGCAAAGGTACAGAATATGCTTCGATGAAGGAGGAGAGAGCTCTGACCTCAAGATGAATTAGCTGGCTTGACCACAATGTAAATAATGGTAGACAGCCCTAGCTTAGACGTTGAACCCACTTGATGGAAAAAGGTCGACGGGACAGCCGGTGCTGGGCTCTATAGACTAGGCCTCCTTGGGGTCGCCCAGGCACCCCTAGCCCCTCTTAGCCCTTGTAATCGCGGGCTCATTCTCGGGGTCCTCAACAAAACCTTCACACCCCGCGCTGTTCTTTCCTCGCTCCATGCCCCGAACCGCATCCCCAGCCTAGCCCCCCAAGGCCATCCAGACACACAACTCTCACTTTGGTCCATATTTTGGTTGCATCGGAACGTATTCCTCTCTCACCATCCAGACACGACAACCTCTCTTTGGCACGCGAACACGAGAAGAGAAAACTTCATTCAGACCACCTTTAACCCCAGACAAGCAGATCCCACCCTCCCTGCAGATAGCTCGACCCTGTCCAACCTCCTTCCAACCCAATTTACCCAATTGACGCTTGTCCTCGCCCTGATCTTTCTCGAACACACTTCCAACGAATCTCTCCGTGTCGCGCTCGGGTGACATGCTGTCATAATCTCTCTGTTGCCCCCTCGTGCGTCCCTGTCTCCTGCATTCGATCCTACCTCTCTCGCACAATTCTAGACCTTTGGTTCCATACTCTCCTGCTCCAAGACGGCTTCCTTCTATTCTTCCTCTACCAGAACGAATTACCTAGTACACTGTACTTTATATGAGGTCTGCGAGAATTGCAAAACGTCGGTCACAGACCCAACATAGTCCATCACGATGCCCGGCATCCTGCCGATGAAGATGATTCGGGTGGGGAGCAGTACGCAGAGCAGGATCGCGCAAGCTTGTGACAGGTGTCGCAGTAAGAAGATTCGTTGCGACGGCGTCAGACCCTGCTGTACTCAATGTGCCAACGTCGGCTTCGAGTGCAAGACAAGCGACAAGCTGAGTCGCAGGGCCTTTCCACGAGGCTACACGGAATCATTGGAAGACCGCGTCCGTGGTCTCGAGGCTGAGGTTCGGGAGCTCAAGGAGCTGTTAGACGAGAAGGACGAGAAGATTGACATGCTGTCTCGCATCCACAGTTTCTCTCCCTCTCGAAAAGGTTCCGCTTCCCTGTCGCCTGCACACGCGGCACAGGTAAAGGCTGAAGTCGAATCGGCGAGGGAAGAAGTGTTGCATGTGGAAATCCCTGCGCCTGTGCAGCCCAAAGCCACCTCGACTGGTTCCTCAACCACACTCTCCTTCATTGAGGCCTTTGATCAAAAGGTCCAAGAAGCTGGCCGACAAACGACTGGAATTTCCTCTTCAGCCTTGCAAAAAGCCATTCAGCCAGCTCGTCGATCCACAGCTCTGGGTCCAAAAGTGCCCCCCAGGCTTCATTCTGATCAATATATAAGTATGTGGATTACACCTTACTCACCATTTCGCGTTCATCGTACTAACGTTAAAAAGATCTCTTCTTCCAAGAGTGGCAACCGTTGTTGCCGATCCTCCATCGACCAACATTCCTCCGCGTTTATGAGCAGTATCTCGCCAATCCTGAATCGGGGAACTGGCAGAGTAACAAACAAGCATACGCCCAACTGTTCCTAATCTTTGAAATTGCTGCCCTTTCCAACATGTCTACCCCGAAGAAGAACACCCCGTCCTACGAGACACAATGGCGCAAGGCTCTCTACTCGACATCTTCTAGTGCTTCTTTACCAACCCTCCAATGCCATGTGCTAGCTCAGATTTGCTATATGCTCCGCGCTGACTACACCCATCTGACGCGGCATCGCGGCATCGCAGTCACCATGTGCCACGAGCTCGAGCTACATCAAGGGCACAAGTATCAGAGCCTGTCACCCCTCGAGGCTGAGACAAGGAAGAAGGTGTTTTGGTGTCAATATGTTCTCGACAAGTAAGTCCTCTTCTCGACCTCAACACCTCTCTGCAACCCTTCTTTGAGTGTGCCTCAGCTGACTGACACCTCCACCCAGGTTCATATCGGCCGCGACTGGTACCCCAGTACTTTTCCGAGATTGTGATATAACAACAGAATACCCAGCTGACGTCGATGACGAGAACCTCAGCACTCAAGGTTTCTCTCCAACTCTTCCCGGAGAATTGACAAAGATTTCGAGCGCACTCGCTTTGTTCCGCATTTCCAGAATTCTGTCAAAGACCTTGGACACTCTGTACCCAGCGAAAGCTAGCTATCAGCTCTCATTGACCAAACTTCACGCGCTTTCTGATGAGCTTGACCAATGGTCAGAGGAATTACCAGAGCATCTCCGCTTGCGATTCTGTAACGACAAACCTGCGACTAATCTAATCGGGTGCAGATCGCCGCTATTGGTATGTGGTCGTTGTCCTACACACTCAACGAAATTCTAATTGCTTCACAGTCCCTTGCCTATTTCTACATCAGGAGTCTGATACACCGACCGTTACTCTGCCACGCATCTGGAAGCGCTTCATCCGCTGCGGGTATCGTGCTGGCAGCCGCTGGCAAGCATGTGCTTCAGATCCTTGATCTCCTCTTGGAGCGCCGCATGAATTACACCTTCCCACTGAACAAGGCCGACCTCCTATTAACCTCAGGCCTGGCGATTCTCTGGCAGTCGCTTGATTTGGAAGATGACAGCAAGCTTGCCAAAGACAACCAGAAGTCACTCACAATGCTCGTGGGCATGCTGCAAATCGAGTATGCCCCAGCTGCAATGGAATTCCAGAAGATTGCGACCTGTTTCATGGCACTCGAAACACGACCATCTCCAACACTGAGTGCAGAACAAACTCTTGCTGGAACTCAAAACCCACCTTGTACAATGCCGGCTCCTACAGAGTCCAAGTCGAAATCTACCCGGAAGCAGCTACAAGCTATTGCATCACGATGGTCCTCATTCAGCAATAAAGGAAAGCCAGAAGACCCCAACCGGCGTGCAACTGTATCCCAGACTGGACCGAATTCTCTTAGCCCAGCTAACCGTACCGCCAGCACTGTTAGCTTGTCCTCGACCCGCTCAGCACCAGTGCTACCCGCGGCCACTCCCTCACCCCGCCAAATTTCTGCGCCGGGGCCATTGGGTACTCCAACGATCAACCTGGATTACCTACCTCTTGGTGACGAATTCGGCGATTCGCAAACCAGGACCTCGTCGAGCACGATGCTACCTCCGAAGAAACAGCCGACACCAACCCTCCCTGACTCTGGTTGGGAAAACCTTTTAGACGGTTTCGACCCTACGAACCCAGCGATCTACCAGGAACTACAAGCTGGAAGCCATTCGCTCTATCAGATACCTAGCAACGAATGGACTCCGGATGCGTGGCATCTCTCAGGGATGGATTTTGTAACAAAGGCACCCGTACCTCAAAGCCTACTCAGCTTTTCTGAGGAGTCATTGACCAGCGGCGACGATTTCCTGTTCAGCACTGCAGGGAGCCACAATGGTTCAACGGCCACAGGCGACGGCCTAGACCTCCCGGAGACATACCGGGGCATTACTATCCCAGTGGATGATGAATTTGATTTTCACGAGGTCGAAGCTTAAGCTTCTATTTGAGCCGGTGTAAGTTGAGTGACTGTGCGCAATGAATGGATGCTCTGGAAGGGTGTGGTTCATTTTGTAGAGAGCAAGAATTGTTTTGAAATGGTTGTACGGTGACAAAAAATGCTTGACGACAAAGTACGGTAAATACCCCGATGCTGTTTGGACTTGAGGCAGGCTGCCGCCTGGAATAAGAAAGGAGTCTGTGGCGATGATACCAAAGTTGAAAAAGTTGAAAGAGATACTTTGAAATGGGTGGCAAGGAGGCAAAATTAACATATGCAGTAGCAGAGGCGCTCTAGATCTATATTGCTTCCTCTAAACTTGGTGTTGAGTCCATCGGAGTATTGTTTGATTGTTAGCATATATGTCGTCGATGTTCGTGGTCAAGCCGGCTCGTATGAAGTCATAGTATACCACGGTGGGTATGATCTCACGGTGAACAGCAGTGACTTTTGTCTTTAGGTTACCCGTTCCTGTTCCGGCTAGCGTCATCGCCATTGTTAGAATCGTCAATACCGAGTACTGCATTCGGAATGGTATGGCGTCTCCACCGAGGAATCTGTGATTTACAAGTGCTTCTACTTGTACTGTTATGCATGGATCATCATGAGATATGCAGGTGATATGAACGTATGAACGGCTCGGAAAGGGGTCCCTGGTTCATAAGCTGCTGGACACAGTGCTTCTATTCCATGTATGTCCACGTTCGCGCCCTAGAAAAATGCGCGTCCTAGAAAAATGCGCGTCATCGCGAATACAATGAGAGATCGCAGGTTACAAACGCACAACGATATTGGCTACTACCCATGTTACCAGACACAGACTATGACCTTCAGGGATGTCAAAGATTACTACAGCATCACCCGCCCCCATTTACAATTTCGAACCACCCTGCAATAATTCCACTGCGGCGTTGCTGATGCAAGATTTGCCCGTCTCCTTGACTTTCGCCTGGTACACGATCTTTCCTCCCTCCTTCCACATTTCCGTCACAATTGTCTGTCCTGGCAGAACTGTGCCGCTGAATCTGACCTTGATGTTCTTGAATGGTCCGTACTCCTGGAATACGTGCTTCCCTGTGATACCGAACGTCGCAAGGCCATGGAGAATGGGATCTTTGAATCCACCAACGGCGGAGAATTTCGGGTCGATATGGAGCGGGTTGCGGTCGCCCAAGAGCCGATAAATTGCGGCAAGATCTTCCGACGTCTTTTCCTCAACGACCTTGTCTGGCGTGCGAGATGGTGCAGTATTCAAGGCCGTGGCAGCGCCGCGATCAGAAGGTTTGCGCTGACCACCAAAGTTGCCTGCTCCCCGGATAAATGATACAGTTTCGTTGTAGAAGACCGGTCTGCCTGCGCTGTCAACCGTGGTGGCACCCCTTCTGACGAGGGCGGCATTTCCTTTGTCCACAACCTCTACCAGGTTTGCTTCCGTCGTCAAAGTGCCCGATGTTGGGATGGGGAACTGTTTGATCTCCAAGTATTGCTCTCCGTGAAGAAGCATGCGTTGGTCGTAGTTGGGGACGATGTCCTTCACCTGCCAGGGAGTGGTCGAGGAATACGTAGGAACAATGCCGAAAGTAGGAAGCACCTGGAAGTTCGGAGAGCCCTCATACACAAGGTCGAGGTCAGTTCGGTGCGCGCCCATGGAGAGGTTGTACAAAATGACTTCTCGATCATCATAGGTGTAGGTTGATTTGATAGGCTTCATAGATATGGCTTCGTTGATTTTTGCGATATATTTGCGGTTGGCGCTGTTTCCTGGCGACAAGGCTTCGGCCTGGGATGTGGTTAGCTTCAACTATCACCCAATTTTCAACACATTTGCTCCTTACAAACTTGGGGACCTTCATCACGTTGCCCATGGAGTACTTGTTGCCCTCTTGTGGATCTTCCGGATTGTCTGCTTTCCCATTGTCAAAGTTGCAGATCTCCGGGAATGCCTATATAGTTGGTCAGTGGCTATCAATTTTAGTATACCGCTCGTCATGACTTACTTCCGCAAGCTGTTCCACGCTCGGTACTCCTTTCTCAATGTCAAAATCAACGCCCCTAGCTCTCTGCCAGCGAGTAACTGCGACCCACCCGCCGCCAGATTCCACGAGCTGTCCAGTCGCCGGAGGTTTCTCGCCGCACAGTGCAGCAACAACAGGCGCGACGTATTCAGGTCTGACGGCTTCGACTACCTTCTCGGGCCAGACGGTGCGAGTCATATTCGTCCCTGCTGTTGGAGCGAGTGAGTTGACCACGATGTTATATTTGGCCCCTTCTCGAGCGATGGTCTTCGTAAAGCCGACTATGCCACATTTCTATGCCAGTGTCATCAGTGAAGGTCTCATGCCAAAGGAGGAGGGGACTCACCGCAGCGGCATAATTGGCCTGTCCAAAGTTTCCATAAACGCCACTCGTGCTGGTGATGTTGACGATACGTCCATACTTCTGCTTGAGCATAATGGGAAATGCTGCTCTGGTAACGAGGTACGTTCCCCTCATGTGAATATTCATGACTGAATACCATTGCTCGTCTGTCATATTAGCGAAGGCCTTGTCTCCCAGGATACCGGCATTATTGACCAGGATATCAATGCGGCCATAAGTATCCACGACTTTCTTCACAATGGATGCTCCATCCTCGACGGACAATGCTATGGCAATTGCTTCGCCTCCGTGGGCCTGGATCTCATTGGCGACCTTCTCGGCATTCTTGACATCGTTGACTGCAACCTTTGCACCCAGTTGAGCGAGATGAAGGCTGTATGCCCTGCCCAGTCCGGCACCACCACCAGTTACCAAGGCAACTCTGCCTGAAAAATTCACCCGGTTGTCGGCTTGCGCGCCAGTCTTCGGCAATTTTTTGGCCTCATCGAGGAATTGTAAGATATTGGCAGATTCTTTTGGATGCTCGGCACCAGCCCAGTTTACCACTTTCCCCCAGTTTTCAAGCACTACATCCGCGGTCAAGTCTTCGGGGCGTGCGAGAAATCCTTTGCTGCGCTCCCACCGGATTTTGCTGTAATGACCCGCTGCAGCCTCAAAGATGCTTCCACTCTCGTGACACTTCTCATTGACCAGGACGCCCACGAGTGGTACGACCCAATCGGGTCTCATGACATCCATCATGTCTTGCGTCCAGACCGTCTGCGTTAGTCTGCTAGCTGCGCCGGGAGCAAGTACATTGCAAGTGATGTTGTATTTCGCTCCTTCTTTGGCCAATGTCTCGCTGAAGCCGACAAGGGCCATCTTTGCTGCCGCATAATTGCTCTGCCCGAAGTTCCCGAATAGACCGGATGCCGATGATGTGTTGATAATTCGACCGTACTTCTGCTTCCGCATGTAAGGCCATGCCGCTCGAGCTGTTTTGAAAGCGCCATGGACGTGGACATCGACAATGCGATCCCAGTCTTCGAGCTTCATGTTTCTAAGAGTGATATCGCGCAGAATTCCGGCGTTGTTGATGAGGATGTCGACTCTCCCAAACGCATCGATTGCAGTCTTGACGATTCTGTCGCCATTTTGGACGGTATCATAGTTTGCCACAGCAACACCACCGGCATCCCTGATCTCCTTGACTACAACGTCCGCGACCTTGGAGTCGCCTCTGCCACCGGCATCGTTGCCATTGAAAGTCCCACCTAGATCGTTGACCACGACCTTTGCACCGCGTGCGGCAAGAAATTTGGCATATTGCCTTCCCAGGCCGTTGCCGGCGCCGGTGACAATGGCGACTTGGTTATCGTATCTCAACTGTGAAGCCATGCTTATCGTTGATCAGGCTAGTGGGGGGAATCAGACTCTGAGCAAGGTGAAGCAGTGTCCTTAATGAATTACATTCGGCAATGATAAAGATGCAGGAACCGAGGCACCGCGGAGAGTAGGAGGGCCTCGACCCCGCAAAACCACCACCGCTGTCCACTTCCTCGAATCAGCCTTCAGCGCAAAGACTTCAGAGAGTGCCCGGCAAGTGCTGTGGCTGATGAAGAGGTTGGCGCGCTAGCGGTTGAAAAGTACTCGGTATCTCCAAGGTCACTCGTGGCAGATGCGCCTCGGAATACGTGAGAAGGCTCGCCAGACTGACAAGATCCGGTTTGTCGTAGCCGCGCCTATTTTTTGCTCGATAACGATCTCATCGACAGACATGGACCGAGCAAACCTTGAGCTTCCGTGTGTCTCATTGCGCAGCTCGGCCCTCGAAAACGAATTGCACGCAACCCGAGGTAGAATGGCTACCCGAGGTCGTCCTGCTTGACAGACGGGGCCGTCTCCGTCAAAGTGCTTATGCTGTCCAGACGTCGACATTTAGAGATTACCTCTGTCAGACACTTGCGTCGACACAAGTAGAAATGATTTTTTCTTGTCAAGGAGAGTTGCAAGGGACAACAGCCTCCGCCAGCCTCGACCTCTTGGATTCCCCTTCGTGGGTACTCTGCCGTCCTTGTTAGTGTTCCTAGCTGGTCAGTGGTGCCAAGCGGATTGGCCGGGAGCCAATTTCTGCTCCGCATTGCAATTTACCTGCCTGCGTTGTTATGTCGTCATTATTTCGACATTGAAGACATGTATCCAAAATGTTGTGTCGAATTGACCTTGCTAACGTGGACATCGGATCTGACTCTTAGGGTAAGAACATCATTCCTGAACCCTTTTGATGTGAGGTAAGTGCAGGACTTCCCTCACTGTGCTACTGATCTGTGCCTTTTTCTACCTCATCCCTACCGTGACCATACAGTCGAGAAGAACACACAACCCGTCGGACTGGTACCTATCCTCTATACACCCACTGCCTCTCGAATCGACCATGTATCGTCTCCAGCAGACTTTGCCCAAGGGCCGTACACTCCCTCATCCCTGCTCTCACCGAAACACCCGTCTCTTGTCAAGCCGCGGACCTCTCAACAATTCCAATCGACACTCCCAGCCATCTTCTTCAGATAGCACAACTAGCAATGCTGCTCAAGATTCCCTTCCTGGCTGGGGTGGTCGGCACGCCCGTGACCACGCAGTCAAACGCCCCGCTCATGACGTTCAAGCCGAGACTTCGCAGCAGGGGATGAGGGATCATGAAGAGATGAAAGAAGGCAGCGATGCCATTTCACGCAGGGATGAAAGAGCAAGCAACAAGAAGGCAAAGGAGGAGCATCCTAAAGCACCAGAGCCGGTGATTGGGATGAATGACGAAAGAGGATCAGTAAGTCACAGATCCTCCGCTGTCCTGCTACGCTTCTTGAGGATGAGCCGCAGGGCGCAATTGCACAATGGGATCGACTTGCTGACTACTTGGCCAGAAAACACACTGAGTCCAAGAAAAGCATGATGTTATGGCTCCGAAGACGGTATCGGCTATGGCGTTCATTTGTTCTATCACTCACATATGGGAACAATGGAACTGCTTGATCTCGTCGGCCTACTCTGCCTATTTGTAGTTCGTGTACTTTGCCGCATAACGAGAGCCCGAACATTATCGCCCGATATGAAATGACAGGATATCGTTCTTCCCAACCTCCACTATCGAGTCTTCTGCAATTCTCCTGCCTCCATCGCCTTCGACAAATGCAATTGGAGCATCCCCCATGACCTTTCTTGCCACGTCCGCAACTGTACTGCCTTTTTTCACCAGCACGCAGTCTCTAAATACAGCTGTGGACCCCGCTGTTCCCGACCCATATGTGTGAATGTTCTTGACGGGGAACACCGGCACAAGGCCTAGCATTGCTGCCGCACGAGTCAGAACCTGCACCACGCCGGTGCTCCCGAAGCGATAGAGCACCATATCCTTGAGATTCTCTATCCGTTGTTTCAACTTTTCATCCATCTCTTTGAGTCCTCCGCCAGTCGGATCCCCCTGCTCAATCAGGTCTTCCCGCGTGTCGAGGTATTCTGCTCCTTCTTTGTACTTGATGTAGCCTTGCTTCGCCAGCCGACGCAGGAACACCTCTGAGATAGCGCTACACAGAACAATCCGGTCTGCCGGTTGTTGCTTTGCAATCTTGGCAATGTTGCGATCTGCGTCAGGATGATCGATCTTGTTCAAGGCAAGCACTGTAGGAAACTTCTCGTCCGTGAATGCGTTGACAACTTTGAGGATAGTCTCATCGCTCCATGCCTCTAGCGGGTGTTTCAGCTGCAGCTTGTCCAGACACCGAGCGACTACTGCACTGGTGCTGCCGTAGCCTGAGAATTGTGCTTGGAGGGTTTCCACTGGCGACGCCTTCACAGCGAGATGCCGCCGTTTGATACTTCCCCATTTCTCCATCAAATTCCCTTGGATCCAGCGAACGATCTCACCGCGCAGCCATTCAATGTCCACACTCGGATCGTAGCCTCGCGTGGCTTTGCCATCGGCGTCCGTTGTTCCGCTGACATCGACCACATGTATAAGAGCATCCGCATGGCGTAAGTCGTTAAGAAACTTGTTGCCGAGCCCTCTGCCTTCATGTGCACCCGGAACCAGCCCGGCAACGTCAAGGAGTTCTATAGGTACCGATCTCTTGCCATCCACGCAGGAACCATAATTCGGTCGGCATCTCTCGGCAAGGCCATGTCGCTTGCAAGCACAGTCAACTTGGAGGTATCCAACAGCTCTCTGAGGGTCGATCGTGGTGAAACTGACATGACACAGGTTTAGTGCAGGCGCAGTCAGATTAGGCTGAGGGGTTGTCTCTTACGGGAAGTTGCCTGCGCAGAGATCATCAGCCTAGTCCACCGCCTTGGTCGGGAAGAATTATCGCATCACTGACCAACTTTCGAACTGGCGTCTGTCAAGCTGTGAGGGGTTCGTAAGTCAAGATTGAAGCACCGGTAGGTGAAGCATACCTGTTCAAAGTTGTCGACTTGCCAGAGGATGGTTTTCCAACAAGCCCGATGAGTGGATCTCGGGGCATCGTAGGGAAGCACTCTCAAGCGGAGTCTGGTAAAAGAAAGGAAAAAAACAACAGGGCGATTTCCCCGGCCTGGACGGCCGCCAAATTCTCAGACTAGCAGTCGTGTTTTGTGTATGGCACTGTCGAAGATTGTCAGAGGCTGTGGGCGAGAGACGAATACGAGGCGGAAAGCTAAATGACGTTGGGCGCAGGCATCGAATCAACTCTTACAAGTACAACCCGCAATTCCTCGAACCCGGTAAAATTCTTTGTGTTCCCGGAGGAGCTCGACCTGTAATTATTTTGCTGTAGTCCATCCGTTAACGAGACCGATATATTTGTAAATACAAATCCGGCATGCGAATGGCAAGGAGATGCCGGCGTTCTTTGATATCTAAGCCCACGCGGGTTGTTGAAGCAGAAGAATGACCCTGTATCAGATTCTCTACCGCTTTTCATTCCTTGTCACAGCACTTGTACATCTACGTTTCAACGATTTGATTGGCACCTTTCATCACAATCGCGGCGCGTTGTTTGTCTAACTCGAGGCAACCGACTTTTCAGAGAATGCTGCGCCTACACTCCGTGGTTTTGGTATGCTTCGTTCTAGCCTTCTGCTTTAATGCCGCTTCTGCTCATTCTGAGCAAGCAGTACTCGACGAAGAACACCAAGTGCTGAATGTTCGTGACCATTTCTCTCGAAGGTTCTATTTGTACCCGGTGATGGTTGACCGTGTCGCAGTTTGACGAGATCAAGACCCCGAATGGCTTCGCAGAGATGATACCACCATACAAGGGATTTGTGTTCAATGACTTCTAAGCCTTCAAACCATTGCACTCCAGCTTGGAAGGCATCATTTCCGCCAATGACCTGAATTGTGCTGTTTCAAAACCAAATGCATTGTACGGAGCCGCAAGTGCCAGTTTATCGAATGGCCAACAGGGCTCCATGACCATACTGGACCAACGGCCCTCTATTTACCTCTACAATTCAACCGAGACCTTCACTGTCCACGCGCTGAGAATAAAACCGCTTGACATGCCGGTCGGCTCTGTGACTGTCAATCTTCAAGGATTTCGTCTGAATGAAGATAGCACTTTCTCCTGGAGTGTCGATTTCCCTGCTGGCTTTCATGATGTTCTAAATGTTCGATTGGAGAAATTCACTGGGACGACTTGGGAGGGCCTGACAAGGCTGGAGATGTGGGCTGAGTTCCACTTCGGGACCATCAAAATGAAAGACTGGGAGTTCTGCGTCGACGATATCGACCTTGAAATTGAGTCGTTCGCTCGAAATTGAGACCTATTGCTTGCCCAAGTTTTGTCATGTGTCGAGGGGCGACCTGGAACGGTTTGCAACGACCTCGGAGATCTTTGTACCTCCTTATCTCCCGCAGCAAAAAATTGTGTTCCAGATGGTCCAGGACTAATCCGAATGGCTCCCTTGCTGGAGCAGCGGACTGCAATGAAACGCTCATACAATTCGATGCCAAAAGCGCATTTCCTAGCGAACCAACGTGATTGGATGGGGACATTTTCCCTCTGACATGTCTCGACGCTAGACTCCATTTGGCCGTGACGTATTTCACCCTCGCCATGGGTCTCTGCGCGAAGTTTCGAGATTAATGGCAGAATGAGAATCTAGCAAGCAGATCGCTATGCCATCATTGGTCTTCTATAGGTGACGTCTTCATGGCCACAATGCTGGAGGCCACAAATAAAAGATCCAGGCAGACTTCCGAGTTTTGCTGGGTTCTTCCTCAACAAATTACAAGTATCTTGAACCACCAGAACCATTATCACCCACTTCATTTCTGAATAAACGTCACCATCAGCACAGTTTCCAGACCAAGCAATAGCAAGACCACAATGTCCGACAAAACATTCCACGTGACTGGTGAGGATGTCCGCAAGATGGAGTCGAAGGAGTCGAAGTTTCATGGCGGCCAGACACCTAAGGATTCGGACACATCTGCAATGAAGGTAGGTGTCCACAGTGTGCCCGACTCAATGTCCCGTCCTGAAAAGATCTGCTTTATCGGTCTGCTAACCTGTCTCACAGCAACTCCTCTCCGAACAAGAATCCAAGCAAGACCAGATCGACCGCGTCAAGGCGAATCTACCCTTACCTGATCAGCCCGTGGGCGGAGCGAGTGCAGATCTCCAATCAGCAGACCAACGCACAGTGAACGTTGGCAGTGGAGGTGTGAACGTAAAACTGGGCACAGGCTCCGCTTCTGGGTTGAGAGAACCTGCGACGGCTGAAAGTAGCGTGAGAACAGACGGGGACGAGTTTAAGAAGGCGACCGAGCCGCCTCGCCCGGCGGGTCACTAGGTCAGGTCAGACTGTACCGACGACAGAAATGGCCAGCCGGTAGATGAACTTGTCATCGGAAAGTAAGGATTGGACAGCATGCAGAGTTATACAGAGAAGAGAGGACGCCGTCCACAGGAGTCTAGTCTGTATCGTCCATGGCCATGTTAGCTGCTATCATACAGGATTGACACAGCTTCAAAATCTCGTCGCTCGAAAGAGCGCAATTTGGTCTGTTGTAGCTCAGGGAGTCTGACATCCAACCGCATTTTGTAATGTAGGATAACTTTTTGGTTCCTGTGAAGTCATGCTTAGCACTCACATGCCTGTATTCAATCAACCGCAACCAACCTTATGGTAACTCCTAGCAGGCCAGGCACCATCGTGATCAAGTCCTTGTTGGTATCTGTGCCCAAACATAGCCATACAACAAGGTATTCTTTCATGGGAATGTACACGTGCCCCTGGTGGCTTGCCGCAGTGCCATCATCTTGCGAGTGCTCAGTGTTTTGGAATCAATCCTCTGAGACTCAAATCGTATACTACATCTTCCACCTTCTTCACACTGTATTTGAGGCCATCTACCCTTCGCCGAAGTGTATCATTTTTTAGATTCAGCAGCTGAAAGCCTGCATGGACGTCTTTGATAAACTTTGAAATTTGCAGTGGGCGAGCGTAGTCGGTGAGGGTGACTGCGTTAGGGGCAAGACGCGCAAGCTCTTCGATCATGTAGGTCAGGGCGAGTAGGTAGTCTTCGATCGTGACATGGAAGGTATCTTCGTCTTTCAGGTTGACCGGTACTGCAACTGTAATTAGCGATTTCGACAGAAGCAACGTGAAGCTTGAAAATACCTTCAAGTCTCTGCCCGACCTCTTCCAGTGTGACGAGATTTCCGCTCTTAAGCCATTCGCACATCTGTATGTTGCTGACCACATTTTGAATCTCTCGCTGCCATATTGTATTCCATTTGTAGAAGGGATACTTCGAAGCAGCCTGCGCCAAATCTTTCACCGTAGCCGCCTGCTCTTTGAGGGATTCGGAACAGGGCGCGAGGACAGATTCTGCGAGGTCCTCAGTAGGCGTGTTGTGGATGCGAGAGAGGATCGACTGCGTAACTCTTCCCTGCTTCGACAGCGCTTCAACAATGCTCTTGAGTTCGTCGCGGATCGCGGTATCTTTGTCTATTTTCGCTTGAAGGGAGCTGAAGATGGTGGGGTCAACGTTTGGGAAGGGAGTCGAAGCCGCGCTGGTAGTCATAGCTATATCACCAGACATCATGCTATGATAGAACGCTGGCTTTGTGATCACCTATGAATAGGGCATACCTTGGTGGTTAAGTTGTGAGGAAAGAAAAAAGCTGGGAGTGCTGTCGTGTAACGCCACCCTGCCCTAAGTGCATTGAATTGCCTAGAACTCTGAGGTCCTTGTACTTAGTCACTATCTCGTACGCAGCAGATTCATCGTGCCTCTTTTATTATACGCACCACTGGCTATACTTCATTACCTAAGAGATGTGTGCCTCGTAAACGTCATATGTCAGACTAAGGCTTACGGGCAGCGACCACAGGATCTTCGAGCAGTTGCCGCGCCCAGTTTTCGATCCCGAACTCTGGACTCTTCTCCAAAGTCTTGCACGAGGCAAGCACAGTGATGAAAAGGGTATTTCGCGTCACAAGGCGGCAGTGTAAGGCCTCGGACACGGTGCAAGAGACTTCTGTGCAAGCACAGAGCGACTCGAGCGAGGTGCAAAAATAAATTTAATCAATGTTTGTCACCGTAGTGACCTGATAACAGTCAGCACGCGTCGGGAGGTATTGGAGTTGCGAATTGCTCACATTTCAGACTGTCAAAGTTAGCACAAATTCTGGCATTCCTGGAAAATGGGCTCTCACGATTAAACTGAAAAGAACAGATACTACACTTGATCTAAGCCAGTTGGCAAAGCTGAGAAGCATCAGTAAAGTCGAACTCCAATGTGTAGGTTGATGGTACTCACAGAGCTGAGGAAAGAAAGGAAAGGAAAGCTTTGCTTGAGGAGCACCGAAGGGGTTTTTAAATGGGATGGTGAACCCACAATCACTAACGGCTTGGCATAAATCAACCTCTTGGCAGGGGAACATCAAATACTTCTGTAGGTCACGGGCCGCCAAGCATAAAAGTTCACGTACTAAGTACCGAGTAGGTCTCGGCGATACCGTAATAGAAGTATGGCTTCATTCCTGACTCGAGCCTCTATTGGGCAACGAGGCTTGTGTCAATTAATGCAGAAGGGTTACGAAGACGCCACCTTGGAGCAAAAAGATGTCAATTCAAAGCTGCATTCTGATTCATCCACTACCAGGTGCCCTTTATAGTCTTTCTACCTCTCTTTTCCAGCCACAGGAGGGAATTTTGAGACTGAGAAGTTTGTGGGAGACCTGGTGGCGCCGCACATAGATCCTGGACCACAATCCTGGTTCTTTCCTGGCCATACGTTAACCCCATTCCTGCCTACAAAGTATATCGCCAATCAGCCTGTCCTTCAAGCACCAATCCTTCCGCATTAGCCCTTCGGTTCTGTCTCTTGAGCCTAAGGCCCGAGATGATCGCCAAAACAGCGATCACAGATGTCCCACCAATGACAACAGTGATTCCAGGAGTGTAATCGGGAGCATCTTGACTTCGGAAAACTGTGGAACCGATGATGCCGCCGATGACACCGAGTGAGAGCTGCATGCCAGACACGACACTGCGGCCGGCCCGAGTCGGGGCGTTGTTAACCCCAAAGCTGAGGATGGTGGACACATTACCGAAAGCGACCCCGACGGTGAAGAAACAGCCGAGATACTGGCTGGCCGGATTAGGTCCCCATCGGAGCAGAACCAGACCCACAACAGCGTGGACGGAGCTGAAGACAATGAAGGGACTGCGAAGTCGCACACGATGCGACCACCAGCCTATAGTGGTTGTGGTGATGAAGGCGTAACAGTAGGGCGGCGTGCTCAGCAACTGGCTCAGCGCGCCACTGAAGCCCATGCGCTCGTTGAGGATGAGAGGCATGAAATAGGACATGCCATATGTCGTCAAGGTTGTGAACATATACATGACGCTAACAACCCAAACCTTCCAGTCCAGGAGGAGGATTCCGACCAGCCTGACTGTCAATTTCTCCGTCTCTTTTTCTGTCCGGTCGTGGTCGATAAGTTTCACGGCAACCTCGCGTTGTCGAGCAGTCAGAAAGCGGGATTGGCGAGGGTACTCGTAGATAAGGAAAAAGACGCAGACCATCAGCACGATGGTCATGGCGCCCTCGAGCAGGAAAATCCAGCGCCATCCAGCATAATTTGGCGTGTTGATCCGGGACAGTCCATAGGCCAGGACACCAGCAAACGACATGAGCAGTGACGAAGTGCAAAAGACCAGGGCAATTCGTTTGCCAACCGAGTAGCGAGGATACCAGCAACTGTTGACGAGGATAACGGCAGGAAATACACTAATTGCTTTGTTAGTTCATCCCATAGACGTAGAAAGGGTCGAAAAGGTTTGAGGTAGACATGCGAGTCGTCCCCATGCTCATACGTACCCAGCCTCAAATATACCCAGAACAACCCTCATAACGACCAGACTGGCGTAGTTTCGCACGAGACCCATGGAGAGAGTGAAGATACCAAAGCCAATAGCCAGAGACGACAGCCACCAGCGGACCCTCGTCCTGCTGAGGATGTATTTTCTCAGCAGCGCAAACAGAACATAGCCGGAAAGAAGGCTAAGAGCGTGACCGGTAATGGTAACCGACAAACCCGAGTTCCGTGTTCATACCCGCGACGGCGGCGAAACCCATATTGGCGCGGTCGATGTAGCAAAAGACCAGCAGAACCGTCATGACGGGGACGACAATGATGTCAATGCGATGCAAGGTGCTTTTAATCTCCTTCGCATTGATGCCCGGGATACCGCGGGAGACATCCACGAGTGAGGCGTCTGAGATCGCGGTCGTGGTCTCGGCCCATTCTTCCTCAGATTTGAGGGGAATCATGGTAACCTGTGGCGAGTCGTTCGATGACCTTGTTTCTGCTCTAGAATCGGCCATGGCGAGAGAGGGCAAAGTTTCGTAAGAAACAAGGGGAGAAAAGGGGGAGTCTCTCTGCGTGAGTGAAGATTCAAGCGGTAAAATTCAACAAAGGTCATAGGCTGACACGCCTTTCGCAATCCGACTTGGAGGGATGGGGTCGATGATTTTCCCTAGTGAATTAAAAACAGAAGCCTCAGGTGATAGAGATCTGTTGCGTTGCCCCAGTTTCTGGTAATCGGGTTTTATAGTTACTCAAAGACGAGAGCTGTGCTGTGGAGGGTGGCGCATCATGGGGATGACGATTTTTGTGGTAAGACCTTTAGGGCTTTAAACCCTGGCTGGGGGCAAAATATCTGGGGTGCATGTGGACCACAGTACTGTATCTTGACAACGGATCCAACAGAAACAGCGTTATGGATCGATGAGCGCCAAGGGTCCCGTCTCCGGCATTCGATCTCTGGACCGGCTGATGTTAACCGTCCATAACACCAAGAAGGAGGCAATCTGAACAACGACCTGACGGCTTCCATTAATAGCGACAGGTACCAACCATCGCAGCCCGCCTGATGAGAGCCGGGTATCTATGCTGTGTAAGCCTACTACTGGCATGGCGCTACATAGCACAAAGTGTATAGCACTAATAACATGAATTCAAGCTGGAGGAGAGAGAATCCCTCTTGAGTGCCATAGTCACAGGCAATACCGGAAAATCACGTAATAGTTAGGTCTTGGCGTGGCCTTGACAACTTCCTAGGGACCCATCCTGCCTTCTCCAGCCAATAGCCTCCTGCAGATGCAAAATCTCATTCCCCCTTGCGTCCACTCTTTTCGGCTCTTTTCCAGTTAAGAAGTATATCTGGGGATTTAGCGTTTGGTCCACCTAATGCAATGGCCATCCATTGGTCAAGATATCTATCCTAGCGGCTCGATGGAGAGAATATCAATATCCACCTACTGATCAGGACCCACTCCACATGAATTGGTAGTATCTGCTCCAGCAAAAACGTTGAAGCTCTCATAGCAGAGATACTTCGAGATACCACGCCATTCGCAGGTTGAGGAACCACTTCTGACAAAACCCTGACCGTTCTATCTCAGGCAGCGACAGCATTTATCGCATCGTGGTTCCCAGGACTATCACCTCACAAGACCTCGAACAAAGACCTGAGTCCTACAACTAGTACTATTTCCGTTAGTCCCATTACTCGGGGGTTTCTCGAGTGACACGTGTGGCTCATTATCTTCTGTCGGTGTTGTATTGTAGCCATTCCCCTGGGTCTCACGATACGGGACAACATCAAAGTAACAACTGCTCGACTGCCCTTCACGCATATTTTTGGTGGTTCACAGGTGTCGATGGAATCTAATAGCGGGGCATGATTGAGAAATAGAGTAGCCATGCTGTTGGAAGCGGTCTCCTGTATCTGGCGAGTCTTGTTCTCCTTCAGTATCAGAAGACCAAAATCGTCGAAGCCGAAACTCTATGCCTACAAATGTGTAACATTCTCTTGTTGATGCCTAGACCTACTTGCGGCGTCCAAATGGGATTTCTACTTTGGAACTCGGGTATATCATGACCTGAAATGCAGACAGTCGTGGTACGGAGAACGATTTTATCTTCCTGGCATCGACCCACTCTTTGATAGCCACCATTAGTATCTTCCTTAGATCCGCCGGAAGCCTCCGATGAGCCCAGTGTAAATAATACATGAGCCCGACCAGAAGACCGAAGACGAAACCCTTCACTTGTCTAAACTTCCAAAAGAGAACGAGAGAAAAGGTGGGTTCAATCACCAGCAACCATCAAGGAGTGAACGGAGAGGTGACGCGCGCACATAATTGGGAACCCCTCTCGCAACAGCCGCTATGCCAGCCGCGAAACTTGAGAGTCGTGGTGATAGGGTGAGTAAAATTACCCAAAGCTCCTAGTATTTTAGACGGAAAAAAATTGGTGACTTATCAGCTGGTTAGACGGGGTTTTCGGGGTTGACGTGAGGATTTGCACTCAGCCTTGTCATCCTCTGCGGCTTACTAATGAATGGTAGTTTGGCACACAAGATTCAAAACTCCAGCGACTAACCGTGTTAACAGGAATATCTCGGTGGCACACCGGAAAATCGGCATCCAGGTGTAGCCTGCGACGTGCCAAGTCATATCTACAGGTAGTTTGAGCCTCATATTGTCTACTCAACATCAGGCGTATGCTAAATAGCCTGTGGCCAGTTTCCTGTGGGCCCCAAATCCGAACCGGTCAGCCTTTTATGCATCCAGTCAAGAAATTTGGGAATATATGAAGAAGGTTGGTGCCGAATACGACCTAGAACGCAATATCACGGAAGACAGTCGTGACGTGTATGTCAACGCTAGTGGAGTCTTGAAGTATGTTTGTCTGGCATGGCTTCCTGTGTGAAGATGGACACAAAATTGCATGGTCCAGCTGGCCTGGCATTCCCGGTCTGCACCAGTTTCAAGGAGAGCTGACACATTCAGCCCGCTGGAAATCTGGTTTTGACTACACCGGAAAAAACATTGCTATCATCGGCAACGGTTCTTCGGCGATCCAAATCCTGCCTGTCCTGTACCCGAAAGTTGCCCATCTCACCAACTTCATAAGGACGCCCACGTACATCACCGCCCATCCCCTGGGGGCTCATGTCATTGGAGCGACCAAAAATGTCCAGTTCACCAAGGATGAAAAACGACATTTTCTCGAGAATCCCTCGACACTGTTGGAATTGCGTGAGATACCGGCCGGGTTCAACAAGGGCTTCAAAGCCATGATTCGAGACACTCTGTGCACTTGGCCAGCCAGAAGGTCAATCGAGACGCCAGGATCGAAAAGCTGTCGGCCAATCCGAACCTGCTCCGAAAACTTATGCCAGACTATATCTACGGCTGCCGACGCGCCACGCTGGGAGAAGGCTTCCTCGAGGTACTCTTAGATGAGCAGAAATGCACTGTTGAAACCAGTCCCGCTCGACCAGTGACTGCCAACTCAACCATCTGCGAAATCGTGGTAGAGTATCCGGTGGATGCGATCGTGTGTGCGACAGGATTCGATGTTTCGTGCTGACCCCGGTGGCCCTTGAAAGGTATGCGCGGGAAGGACCTCGCGAAGACTGGAGGGACAAGCCCCGAGCCTACCTCTCCCTCTGCGTGCCGGGATATCCTAACTACTTTACGGCCTTAGGACCGAACACACCCGTGGGCCACGGCAGCCTAGTAGCTGTAATCGACTGTACCGCTGATTACACCCTTCGCTGGGTGGACAAGATCGCACGGGAAGATATCCGCTCTGTCACAGTCACACCAGAGGCAACGGAAGACTGGAACGTGTACGCTCAGGAGTTCTTGAGAACCACCACGTGGGCCGGTAAGTGTCGGTCGTGGTGTAAAACCCACACAAGTGGCGAAGAGATCACCGCGCTCTAACCTGGATCCATACTTCATTACCACGACATGACCAAAACTTTAAGACTGGAGGATTTCGCGATCCAGTATCGAAGTCACAACCGGTTCAAATTCACCGGTAACGGCTTCACTGAGCAAGAAAATATCGAGGGTGCAGACTTGGCCTGGTACTTAGACAGTTTTCCAAAGAACTTGTGAAACAGGAAATACATAGGGAATTAGAATTGTTGATCCAAAGTATTTACACCAAAAAGGGGTCTAGTGGAGTATTTATGTACCAACAGGCCCGTTTTCCGCACAGGCCAGGTATTAGCCTTCCCCAATGAAACATGTTATCGCTTCGTTGCCGAAGTTTGAGTCCGAACGAAAGCAGTAATGGTAATGAGTCCAAAATGGGCCCGGCTCTCTTCCATGTCTCTGGGATAGAGAATATAGCCGTGGGGGGGGGGCGGGCACGATGATCACCTTCGCTGGTGCCCCTGCGGCCATCCACTGACAGCTCATAAACATTGTGTTATCAAGTAGACAATCCTGTGTGCCTCTAGTAAATAGAGCAGGTGGGAGCTGGTCTCGAAAGCGCTCGAGGTCGGCGTAGATGTTACGAACACGACCTCAGAAGAAGCTATACCAAGCCGCACGTGCCGCTAAGGTAGAGCTAGATACCGGGCGGGAAAAGCGTGGACTATATACTCTATAATAGACTATAATAGTCCACTATAGAGCACTATAGGGTAGGCTATACCTACGGAGGAACAAGCTAAACCTATTTAGGAAAGGAGTGGACTATATACTCTATAAAG
>WJFF01000244.1:4948-16577 GCA_011800825.1 Fonsecaea pugnacius | reverse complement strand
CGCATTTGGGCAGTCTGGAAGGAAGCTGTCGGGTTGGAATCGTCCTGATTATGTGAAAAGGATCAAGCAATTGTAGGAAATTCCAGTGCTACAGTGATGTGCAGAATCGGCGTCACCCTCCATGAATGCGGAACTTGTGAGAACTGGATGGATTGTACCCACTCACTCATAAGCTTTCCCATTTGTAGTTAGGCTGGTATTTTTACTAAGAACCAATTAGATAACACTACAAGTTCGCCACTGAAATCTGGACTGTACAGCTAAGAAATTATTGTGTCATTCGAAAAGCATTCTTGCTTGGTGCCGAGCTGGTAGATTTGCAAGACTGCTTCCATAGTCTTCCACGGTTTGCTGACAATATAAAAAAGTGCTTTGATGGTGTTGAGTATCAGACGAAAGGCGGAGTGCAAAGGAAACGGCTGCTTGTGGAGACTACGATATTTTCTCCTCCCTGTATGTTACCATGTGACAGGTTTGATCAATGACCATAAGCAGCCTGAAAACTTGTGATTAGCCTCGATACAACAAGGAAGATGCTGCAGAGGGGGACGATAGCTGAGATCAGGAAGAATATTATAAAGTCTTTTGCAAGTAAGACCAAGATGATGGACTCCTCGAAGAGAAGGAAGCTTTGAAGCATATCTGAACGAGATGTCGTGCTCCTACCGAGGCTTTTATTTCACAAAACCCCTTCGAGGGACAGCGCTTCAAAAGGCCCCATCCTCCGACTCATCACTCGGCAAAACCAAGTCCACAGCTCAACGACCATCGGTTCGGGTTCCTGTCCCAATACTCGTGCTTCCCATTTCTTGGGTCACCTCGTCAATTCCAATCGGTGGGACTGGCGGAGCTGTAGCCGTCGTCCCCAACAAGATGGTTGTTGAATGTACTGATGGCGGCGCGGACGCCGCCTGGTTGACCAAACAATAATCCGCGAGCTCGGAAGAAAATACCAAGCTCATGGGGAAGTTTACCACTGGAGAACGAGTCGTGTTGCCACGCGTCAGTGTACTGAACTGACCTAGAAAGCTGAGATCAGATACCTTTGCCAATTGATGCTCGGCCCCTCTGGCTTTCTCTCGACCATGGGGATTATACGCAGGGGTTTGAGATAGCGCCACGCGTGCCAGTACTTCCCTAGCACCTCGCCGGCTAGATGGCGACTGATCCGTCGCGCATAGTGAACCAGCAACCGCGGCAACCGCAGGACGTCCTCTGCGCAATAAGTCTGTATGTTATAGGAGAGAGGGCGACGTAGGAAAACATCGTATGTTCCGCCTTTCTCTGGGGCGAATTACCGAACGCCCTTATCTTTAGCTTACTCCTACGTTCGAGCTTCTTGGTAAGATAATATACCGCTTTCGATGATACACCTTGATAGTCCTTTGAGGAACTGGGGACGGTTACGCCTCGGGCGCGTGGCAAATTCGAGAAGTTGGAGATCTAACACATCACGGAGACTGATGCTATAATGGTGATATAGTACGTCCGAGTCGTTACGTACGTCGAAGAAGACCTTCGTATGGCTGTCCGACCCTAAGATGTCTTTCTATATATATCAATCTTCCGTCGGGGTCTGGAAGGCCTTGTCCTGGAGGAGGTGCACGTCGATGAGATGGACGGTAGGATTCGGCGGTACGAGTACCTAATGATGGCGACGAATCGATCGCGCGATAGATTTACGTCTTCCAGGTCTACAAAAATTAAAGGTTTCCTCTCTCGACTGGTTACCATTGCAACAAATCCACACCGTGTAATCGAGCTACTACTATCGTAGCGGCGTGAGCCACCGAATCTCTGGTCGATGCCGGGCTAGCGTCACGCCATGATGTGACCAATTGCTAAACTTTACCGTAAGTCTCAAACACAATCAACTCGATTAGTTTCCGGTCGCTTTCACGTTTCAAATGTGTGTCATACGAGTAAAGAAGTCGTTAAATTCTAGCTCTCGTATTTCTTAACCCTCATGTATAGCAAAGTGATTTTCTAAAGCTCTTGGAGCTTCTCGAGACATCGTGCAATCACTGAATCCCACTCCTCTCCGTCCTTTCGAATGGCTCCCCAAAGCCTGGAAAACTTATCTACCGTAGTCTTCAGCCTCATTATGTACCCGTACTTCTGAACATGTAGGGAAAGCTGGCTTAGGTACTGGCAGAAACTATCGCAGGAATTTGATATGTTTCTCCGAGTGTGGAATGGTTCAACTTCCTGTGCATCTATCACTGTTGTCCACGTACAAACTCGGTCGTACCAAGCAGACAATACAGAGTAGAATGTCACAGCTTCACGCGGCTTCAAACGGTCAGCGTGTCCAAGAAAAGCAAGGCTAAGACCTACTTGAAGTAATTGCAGGACTTCGGGGTCTTGAGAGATTACAACATCTTCCGTGTTGCCAGAAGCTTGCGAGTACCATGAATACTGTGCAAGGAACATTCCGTCCACGGTACAAGTTCGCAGATATCGCAGCCCATGCCTATTGTCCACTCGTTTACAGCACTAGGACCGGCCCATCTCCCCGTCCGCATCCTTGTCCCAGTCATCCAGCAGACTATCTGGAGGGTAGTTGAAGACTTGAACCCTGCTTTGTTTGTCGTAGCGGATCATGGCAGAAGTGATCTGAAGAATATTTATCTTGACGAGTCTCACGAGTAGTGCAGCGTCAGCTATTGATTGCAATCTTCCAGGTTGAGATTACCATCAATTGCAGTACCCAACAGCGACTCTAGGGAATTCTCTTCGCTGCCAGAATAAGCTGCATCAGTCATACCTAAAGCAGGGTAATACTGCCGGAGATTGAAGAACGTGTACAGAAGATAATGGCTACACAGTAAAAACAACGGAATCCAGATGATATGGAACACATCAAGAGCAGCTGAGAAAACAGGCTCGGCTTGACCAGGACATGCGCAGCCTAGGTCAAGGTAGTCTACGGCGTCCAGAGCTGCAGAAGCACTCGAGCGATGGCGTCCATGCAGTGCGCGTCGTTCCAGCAAGTAGCTTGCCCAACCGGTAGGGATTGGATTACACTTCGAAGCTATCCGTCGAGATGAAGTCTAGCCAATCGAGACCACCCCTCAAGCGACAACGCTATTTCACAGAAGTCAATCTTCAGGGGTCAACCATGATCGGCTCTCTTCGGGCCAAAAGGGGAATACAAACTCAGATATCCCCAGCATCTTCTTACCATTCAGGTAAGGCTGTCGCCCGTGCCAAGAGGGGGGTTGCTTCTGCATTGCCCTCGAATGGCTCCTATGTACCCTGCAGAACTCTTCCGAACTGGCGAGGTAGTGGGACACCGACATACCACTCGCCGAGTTGCACCGGGGCGGCTTGTTCTATGCTCGTGGTTGTCTCGCGATGCCACCCAGCCTTTACTCTATCGATCCATCTCTCTACCGCCACCCTAACTAGCTGTGTGAAAGCGTTTTCTCATCTCATCGAGCAAGAGAATACCTCCCCGAAATTCAGAATACCCCTCATCTCGTGGCTCTTAGTGCCAATGCTGAAATCGAGTCTCTTACTGCAGTTGCACAAGCAAGTGGTATTCAGCTGCAGGAAGAAACACAATCTACCTGCTAATTTCTGCCGTAGGGCCGAATATCGTCGTTGTCGGGAGGATGTGGGCTGATACTGCTGTCAAGAATTCGTATCCATGGCTGCACTGCCGCCATTTAGGTCAGAGGCTTACCACACAAATCAAGTCATTGGGCTTCATCCAGTCAGAAAGATAGAATGCAAGGGGCAACAACCAAACGGAATCGCCTACGCAATCGAGAAACAAGGGCATCACTGGCGGGCTCTGGTGCTATACAGACAGCACACCCTTTCGAAGGCCATGGCTTCCAGCTACACGACCCACTATTCGCTGCCGACTTGAGACACTTGCTCATAGAGGTTGCGAGCTATATCCTAGATGTAAGCCGTGTGTCCTCCCAACATCGGCAATCTTCTGCAATCAGTAGGATCACTGCATGGGCGCTGACCGGAATCACAGGTATTTAATCGGAAACGTGGGAAGGATAAGCAAAGATTCTCATGGGACACATTCTCTAGATACGTTAATGTTTCCGCAGTCATTCTTGCACAGTTCAGACCCATCTAATAGGCATTTCTGCGTTATGGACAATTGGGTCTCGGTCCGCCTGATCATTGACTTTTATACTCATCCGAGAAATCCGGTATCAACGCTCACCATCAAGTGTTTTCCGATCGGAATCACCGTTGCCGAAGCTGACAGTGCGCTTGGACTTTGAGGCGCAGGAAGTCACGTATTCGATGTCAAAGAAATTACAGAGGCACGATGATCTGGAAGACTTCGCTTCAGCTCGATTCTAGTGCGAGTCCCTGTCTGAAGCGAAGACATTAACTACAATAGTCTCTTCCGAAGAGAAGGTGCAGCTATCATCGCCGGTCATCGAAAGGTCGGCATAGTCACGATCTTACACAGATAATACACTTATCAGTTGCAGGCGTCCCAATGTGACTATCAAATTGTTAAGTAAAATCGATCCATCCTCGGCTACCAGTGAAAATTTCGATAATCTGGATGGAGGAATGGGGAGAAAACAAATTCCATTGTTGCTTGGGGCTCATAATTCTTCTGCCTGCAGCTGAAGAGGCCGATGTCAGAAACACGCGAGCGATGGCATTCATGTAAATGATCATCTTTCCAGCGAGTAGCGATCAGATATTTGATTAACTTCGAAGCTATCAGTCGAGCCATGGGAGGCCCCCTCCTGAAAGGAAGTCTCTAAACTTGAATCTAGAATGTACTCCCAGTGTCTAGTGTGGTAGATATCCGTCAAGTGGCAATAGGACATACTTGCTCGCATCACGAAGCCCGAGGGACGTCCCACGTCCGTAAACGAGCAATCGACGGCCCCAAATGCTGGCTTTCCTGATCCGGTTGCAGCACCTGTCTGTCGCGGATTTGTCATAACGCTTATATTGTGCTATTTTATTCGCCAATGCTCTTGGAACACCAAACGGTGGCTTTAAATGGTATTGGCGAAGCGAGATCCCTCCGCCACGTCTCTACTTCGCTTTTCAGGCCATCCGTTCTTTGGTGATTAGACTGGCGGCTTATGTCTGGTACCTCACTGTTTGACCTTTCCATATCCGTGCTTGCGGGAGACCTCATGTACCATTCAATTCTGCTTGGACGGTCATTTTCGGCGCAATCACAAGCAACAGGAATCCGTGGCTATTTTTGTGGGCCAGACTTTTCATTGGGCGATCAGCTTGCACTACACTGAGTACTCGCGGCATATGAGTCTGTAATCATAAATTGCCAGGAGAGGCGTGGCTATCATTCGAATTGCAACCCTTCCCCATCGTGTTTTGAAATGCTCGTACTGGCATCGCGACCCCAATGTTCATCGTTCACTAACGAATCGGTATCGCCAATACCGTAAATCCTGGCGGGACCTCTTCGCCAGAAAATGGAACCAATGCCGGCTGAGTGCCGGGCTCCACCACGGATGCCAGGCCAAGAACAATCAACAAATCCTCCAATAACCTTGCCTCTGAAAGGCAGTATCTGTGGGCTGCCAAAGTAACGAGAAGCCGATGATTTCATTGATCCCCGTTGCTCCACCACCAGCCTGCGCATGCGAGGGGATTGCTTTGAATTGATCAGGGCTCCTTGCAACTCCGTCAGCATAGCTTGAACCCGGATGCGTTAGAACCAACGTCTGTCCCAATGATTTTCACTCCTCGCATCATTGAAGGTCGCCTCCACTACTTTCGCCGGTCAATGGTTCGACAGCGAAAAGGCCATGCACAGGGGGAAGATGCTGGAAGATCCGAACATATCTGCCGAAAAGGTTTCCAAATCAGAATCATCCACTGCATTCGGAAATGTAAAGGAAGGTCGCCAAGTAGCAGACTCTCGCTATCATATTACGGCCTCCCTGACCCGACTACTATCGCGTTGTGAGGATATTTGCCGATATAAGCCTGAACGATTTCCGGGCGATACTGGTACGTCAAGAAGTCGACAGCCAAACTTGGTTTGGGTGACATTAAACTTGCTCAGTTTGATCAAGTTATGGCATCAAGTTCAAGTGATCTTACCTCACAGTACCAACCGTTGAACCTGGAAGAACTGTCTTTCGAGGGTGTCTACAAACAGCTACCCGCGACAGTCCCGGTAATTCGGCACCTGCGGTGGCCTCAACACGTCCAAAAATCAGAGCTACCCCGGCTGCTCCTTTTCTCGCATGAAGACAAGATATTAGCCCGCATAACAGATGCCGACTGGGCAGCCGACTTGACAGCGAAATGCCATAGTCTTTTTAAGGGGTCCGAGAAACTTCAAAGAGGATTTCCCCTAGAAGAGATGGTAATTTTAACACATCATTGGTTCAGTGCTAGCTTGTTGGACAAATCGCTTCTCTGGGAAGTATGGGAGCAATTGAAACAAATACTGCTGCTGTGGGCAGTCCACTGTCGAAAGAAAAACTGTATGGAAGCCTTTTTTTCGCTATATCCTATCGCGTGCATTGGAGAAACAGTACGTCTTGAAACCGGTCGGAATTGCACCTACGGACATCTCACTAAATGGCAAGAGGAAAAAGATGCGTGGCTTTGCGAATTATCCACACAAGGAGAATTGACGACAGTCGAGGCCACCTTCTCTATGCTGGTGGAAAGCCCAAATTATCTCTCGATCACTGGCGACATGAGCAGGTTACATCAACAACTTATTCAGTGAAGCCGCCCTGTTTTAGTTTCGTGGGCTTTTCACCAGATCCCACCTCCTTTGATTGGTCCGGTTCTAGCTGAACGACTTGGTCCTCCAGCTATTCTTTCGTGAGATGAGGCTTACTAGATCGTACTTACGAGGTGTTAGTCACTATACTGAGATATCTGAGTCACGATACTACTTCTTTGTCCCGATTTGCGCAATGCTTCCGTTCGTGTCGTGAACTCACCAAGCCCTTCCTCTACAAAACTGTTGTCCCGGATGGCAATACGAGAGTTAGGCTCCTGGCAAGATCTCTCGATGATAATCGAGGTCTGGGAGCAGACGTCGAGGGACCTGCCACCAAATACACAGTGCAGTCTGTCGGTGGACACGCCGCCGTCTTGAGTGCAAGGCGCTAGCTAGATGGGAGAGAGGGTCAATCAAATAGGCGGACTTGTGACGTAGCACCAGATTGCAGTCCTCCACGGTGTAGAGGCTCCACTTCTTGTTGTGGAAGACAGTCCAAGCTCCACTGTCGGTATCGATGTGATTTACCGCACGACAGCGACTCGACGGCGTGGCCACCGCGACGGAGCAAAGAAGTACTATCAACGGGGTTTGAGCTATACCGACAAGTGGTCAATAAGAGTTGTCCCGTGGAGACCGAATGCCTTGTGGCCAGAGCTCTTCAATGGGGATCAGATCGCGAGGAGGCAAAATAACGGCACAATGAAGTGGTTGAGATGACGTTTGAACAGCTCTACCTCCGCGTTCCCTCGACGCGGAGCGAATGAGGAGGACCGGGACAACAGTACCGCGAAAGCCTCGAATGCCCATAACAACTCCCTCTCGAAGTCGGTGGATACAAGGCTTGTGCTGCTTGCCCCGTGCTAGGGAGAAGGCCAGCTGAAGCACACGTTAAGAAGTGACTGCAAACAAATATCGACCATGTTGTGCTGGCCAAGTTGAGCCGGCTTGTGCAGGCCGAAGAATATCTCTCGTTCAATAAAGGAGGAGTATTCGCTCGTTGATTTTCCTTTCTTTCATAAAATGAGAAAGAACGTCTTCAACATCGCGTCAGGGCAAACGGAACTAGAAACTTAATACCCACACGCGAGTATGGACTACGGCTTAATCCCGATCATTCTTGTCTGTCCTAAGGAGGACATCATCGTCGTTGTCGTTTTAACAGAGGAAACGGTGGTCGAGGGAATCCAGTTGAAGTCAGTCTACGACACAGGGGGCCATATCACATCAGAATATCGGGCGTGCTATAATCAACCATGGTCCAACCATTTTAAGGCCCAGGCCAGCTTTACCCAAACAACCGGAACTCCGGCAGCGGTGACAGTGAAAGTGTTTTCCAGAGAAGACCTCTTCAAGACTCGGCCTGTCATCTTCAAGTTTGTTTCCTGCACCTCAGAGGAACCAACAGGACTAACATATGTAGCTTCGCAAATCGACCATTGACGATCCACACGGCGCTGCGGTACCAGCTTCCGACGGCTCAAGCGGGAGCCTGATTCATGTTCTGCCTGCAGATCACGAATTCAGCCACCTCGCTGGTTCCTTTGTTTAGAAGAAAATGGAGAGATAGCCCGACTTTTAATTTCATGTACAACTACAGAATTTCATCGTTTACCACCATTCCTGTATCAACTTACGCTGGATTGGATGTGCTCTACGGCTCCTTTCTCTGCATATGAATCCCGAACCATCTGAGAGGTTACGCGAGATTCCACAGTCTGTGCTATGAGCATCGGCCCAGCAAAATGGGTGGTGGGCTACTTGAAAGGACGAAAGCTACAACCCGGCAACTTTGCTCTCTAGGGAGAATAAATCGATAAATGCATGTAGCGGAATAGAAAGGTTCACAAGGCAATGGCCCTTCCCAGAACCCATCACCTAGATCCCAATCCCACCAACCTTCCAGATTTGGCCAAGCCTGCTCTTGCAGGGACCCCTTGTGTTGTGGCGACTTTCGGAGTACACTAGTGGACTTGACACAACGTCGAGCGGGAAAATGTCCAATCTAATCCACGTATTGGCCTTTGCGAAAGAAAAATACATGGCTCTGATCGGCCAATTTTCCCGCCTCCTGTCCTTAGTGTTCCAAAGTACGACTGCGAAGCGAGGTCTGGCGAGCCCCGGTTGATTGCATGGCGGCCAAACGATCATTTGGGCTTTGGCCCAAGGCCCCCTCCTGATCCTTTCTGAACCCAGCACAGCGCATGCTCGCAGCCAACCACAGAAAATAGTATGGCAGCTATCAAATGGCGTACAAAACACAACTTGCCGGATAACATGCTCCGGATAACATGCTCATTTTCTACTTTGCCGATCATGGCGATGATGACGAGGAGGGCCGCTTTCCAGTGGATTTTAGAAAAAAGGAGCGATATCTACGCGCCTTCTTACCGATGCAAACAGATCAGGGGTCCGTCTAAGCATGATTCTCGATACTCATATGCCAGACACGATATGGAATATCCATGAACGGGAGTATGATCCTTATACTAGCCGACCCTACAACATAATTGTCCTTCGATGCTCCAAAGATAGGATAGTCACTCTGCCCTCCATTTTTGGAGTAACAGAACCTGATTCATTAAGATAACGATACCTTAGATACTATCAAGGATACCTTATTAAAGATAGGCAGTACTTAGCGATAGATAGATTCCGTAGTAATAAGTATCCCTTTATATATAGTAGTAATAGAAACTTAGAGTATAAGGAGAGAATACTTCTCGAGTACGAGAAGTATACTTTTCTCTTACGGACGTTATACGGCCTAAAGTAGCTTAGCGTAGTCCGGCTTAGTATAATCTCGATTAAGCTTAGCTTCCCGATCCTATTTATAATATTACTTCCCCCTTTTAGTCTCTTATCCTCGAGGGGCCTAAGTATATTATATATCCCTAATAGTTAGTGCGACTTATATACGACTAGTCTACGTCCTATATATATTACTTATTTATTATATAAATATACTATCTAAATATACTCTATTTAATATATATACGGGTATATTTACTACGTAAATATATTATACGAATCGCTCTATAAATCGCTATATAAATTACTATATAAATAGCTATTATAAATCGCTATATAAATCGCTATATAAATCGCTATATAAATAGCTATTATAAACGCGTCGTAATAATAGTATAGTTATAAATAGCCTTATTATATCCTAATACGGTCGCTACTTATACCTAGATATATAAGTACTACTTTTCTCTCCCTTAGTTTATTTCTTTCTTTTCTTTTTATATCTCTCGTATAACGTTATAACGTTAGTAATATCCGTTATATACTCTTCGTATACTAATTACTTTATAGATAAATACTATCGATTTCCGTCCTAGTAGTACTACCTTAGGTATAGATAGCTAGTCCTCTCGTTACCTAAGTAACCTCTATAAGTAGTTTTAGTTTATCGTAAGCGTTACGTAGCTAACTCGCGTACTTAGCTCCCTCTTAAACCCTCTCTAAGGCGTCTCGGCGTTCTACTTAAGAGAAGTTACCTTACTAACGTTATTTATATATACTCCGCGCTAGTCGCGGTTACGCGGTTAGTAAGTATATCGCCTACGATACGTACACTAATAAGGGCTATACTCGCTATAAGCGTTATAAGCGTAGTAAGTATACTAGTACTAAGAGTTATATTCCTATAAGTATTATACTATTATATATATCTTTATAGGTTTATTATATACTTATCGTAGTAGGTTCCCCTATTCTATATTACCGTCGCTAACTACTTCCTTATCTATAATTAAATAATTATAGATAGCGAGCTCGACGCGCTAGCGGTAGAGACTATCTAGGCCGAAGCCGCTACGCTATCGAGGTATATATAGACCGCCTCTAAGGCGTCTATAAGACGTAATCTTACTACTAGTTCTAGTAGCCCTACCGCTATCTCCCTTACTACTACCGCCCCCGCTAATAAGACCGCTAATATCTTTAGTAGTATTCTCGAAGCTCTATACTTTATAAGCGAGGTCTATATAGCTATTATAAGTATTATATACTCCTCTCTTACGTTCTATACTAACTTATATAGAATTAATTAAATCCTCTAGTTTAGTACGATAAGGTAGATAGTAGTTATAAGTTAGATCTAGACTTACTATCTAATCCTCTAGAGAGTAATAAAGAAGAGTAGAGCGTAGTTTATATATATCTCTCTTATAGGTTATCTATATAGTAAGTATATATTCTTCTCTTAGTATATCGCCTATATAGTAAGTATATCTTCCTAGCGTAGTATTACCCTTAGATAGCGCGTACTTATATACCTACGACTTATAGCTTAATAATAGTCGAGATACTATAGCGTCGTATACGTTTCGCGTATTTAGTCTTAAGCTAAATATAATTCTCTTAGTTAACGCTTTATTCCTACTCTTCTCCTATAGTTAGTAACTATTTCGCGTATATTTCTTAGGTCTATCGCTAGTTACTATAAATCGTCTACCTCTCTAAATCCTTTCTAGCGAATATAGAACTTAGTTTAGCCGTTCCGGCAATACTCTCCTAATACCTCTTATACTTTCTATTCTTCCTTATCTTTAATATTAATAAGTTTAGGTATACTAGCGCTAGGACGCGCGTAGTATACCTATAATAAGGAGATATAGAATATATAGTAGAGTCTTCTATATTTCTTCGGTAACCTTAGTATATATATATTTACGCTATATTTATCTATAATCTTAAAGAGTCCTAGAAACTAGTTAGCGAGCTTTTTACTAGTATAGAGAGTTCTAATATTCCTAGTAGAAATAAGAACTTAATTACTAATATTAAAGAATATACTTATTCTCTTCTTATTATAGTACTTCTATATATAAGTCTTAGCGATCTCGCGTACTTCCTCTACTATAGTAAGTAATTCTATAAGAGTAGTAGCTCTCTCTTTAGCTA
>WJFF01000243.1:25190-38438 GCA_011800825.1 Fonsecaea pugnacius | reverse complement strand
CTTCCTTCTTTTTCTTCTTTGCTTCCGCAATCTTCTCGTCGTGCTTGCGTTTCAGGCTCTTCTTCTCCTCCTCAGTCTTGGGGACAGCCTTGAAAAACCCCTCGAGTCGCGACTGTTGGGCTGTTTTGACGTTTTTCTGTAGTTTCTGCGCCGCACTTCGGACACGGTCCTCGTTGAAACCCTTCTCGTGAACCAGGAATTGCACAAGACCCTCGACATCAGGAGCTTCCCACTTGAAGTCGCATTCCGGATCATCGGCAGATCGCACGTCTGGGTGCAGAAACAGTTCTCTCGCCTCCTTGTACGGCCAGTCTTCAGGAATTGTATATCTCTTTTTGGTATCATTCTCAATGAAATCAACGACTCCCTCCAGTGAACCGTGCTCCCGGATGAGCTTCAACGCAGTATTGGGACCGACTTTGGGGATGGGGTCCAGATAGTCGCACCCCAAAAGTATACATAGGTCAATGAACTAGACAAGTCAGTTAGCTACTACTGGTAAGCACTCTAGAGGGGTCATACCTGATTTCTGTCCATCCCTAGTCCCTCCAAGGTCTTATCGAGGTGTATCTCTTGAATGGGTTCCTTGCGCTGTTCACTGAATGTAAGGTGGCGGAGCAAGATTGGTGAGTTGAATGTCAAAGTGTCCATGTCTTCAGACGCTGCTGCGTACACCTTTCCAGCACGCGCTAGAACCGCACATTGGGCCTCCGCCTCGGTGGGAGCCACAATGTAAGGAATGCCCATCAATTTCAACAACCGTCGGCACTCTTCGTTATGCTCTCTCGTGACTCTGACTGTGCGCCGTGAAAATTTCTCAACCTCTTCAGCGGTACCCGTCTCTTTTGCCTCTTCATGCTGATCGGTCGCCTCGTTCTTCCGAGCAAAACGCTTCGCCAATTCGCCAGACTTAAGCTTGGGGGGTGCGCCATCGAAAACGTAGAGTGGTTTAATGCCATTGTCGACCATGCGCAAAGTGCGGTAAAACATGCCCATAAGATGGGACGTGGTTTCACCCGTATCAGACATGAGCTGTTGGCCATCTGAGCGGACCGCTATCAGGAAGCTGTAGATGCTCATCGACCTGTGCAAGTCAGTCGTCTGTTT
Organism: Fonsecaea pugnacius; assembly: GCA_011800825.1. Taxonomy (NCBI): domain Eukaryota; kingdom Fungi; phylum Ascomycota; class Eurotiomycetes; order Chaetothyriales; family Herpotrichiellaceae; genus Fonsecaea; species Fonsecaea pugnacius. The sequence goes on along the minus strand of WJFF01000243.1, from coordinate 37,331 downwards.
CGATGATCCGGGGGGTTGCACAAAGCCTACGCGTCCTAGCGCATCCATGTCAGTATGGGCGTCTGCGATGTACAGCAGTTACTTACAATTGCAACTTTCCTTCCAAAATGGTTCTTGATCTCACCAGTCTTGATGGCATCAGGCGCCTCCTCGGCGATGACATGGTAGAGTTCTGCTGGCAGTGAGCATGTCGAGGCCTGACAGCCGGCTGAACAATGTCACATACGTTTAATCCCCATGGTCTGAGAACGGTGTGCTTCTTACAGATCGGTTGAGTGGACGTTGAAAGAGAATCGCATGACAAGAAGCCGCAGGACGAAAATGCGCGTAAAGTGACCCGCAGAACCGCGTTTCGCGCCTAGAGGATGGGCCTACAAGTGAATGACGTATATGATTGCATGCGCACTCCAGAAGCTCCTCCGCAGCTGCAACCAATCGAGTGCTACTGCCGAGTTCGAGACTTTGTAGCGCAATATTGGTCTTGTGTTATTCTATGAAAGAGCCCTCTCGCCTCTCAGCTAGTCTGTAGACTTTTGTCAGTCCCGCAAACCCTCGAGTCTCAGAAAGATGTCTCCGCAAGCTGTTGCGCACCTTCGTGTCTTTCAAGTGGCGATGTGAACGCCTCTGGTTCGGAGATTCTCTAATTCCCTAGTACTTGAGTCGCAGGTACACTGAGAAATCGCCTCGGCAATTTGGCAATATATAGCACATTGAATCACCTCGCTGATCTCCACGTCCATAATTCTCGCCATTTCTTCTGCAAATTTGAGACTATCTTTTCCTTCGTCTCCCTCTCCTTGCATTCGCTCCTGTGGACTCACTCCTCATGTTGTCTCGCTCCCTCCTGCGTCGAGCTGCGCGCGCGCGCGTATCCTCGACAGCGAGTCCGGCCCGTCGCCGACATGCTTCCTCCGTTGCAGCTTTCAAATGGGAAGACCCTCTCAACCTGTCAAACTTTCTCACCGAGGAAGAACAAGCGATTCAAGAGACGGCACACTCGTACTGCCAGGAGCGCCTGCTACCTAGGGTTCTGGAAGCCTACCGCAAGGAGGACTACGACAAGACAATCTTGCAAGAGATGGGCGAGTTAGGTCTCCTGGGTTCCACAATAAAAGGTCACGGATGTGCAGGCGTGAGCAACGTAGCTGCTGGGTTGATAACTCGGGAAGTGGAAAGAGTTGACTCGGGTTACCGATCAGGCATGTCAGTCCAAGGCTCCTTAGTCATGGGACCTATAGATGAGTTCGGGACCCAAGAACAAAAGGACAAATTCTTGGAGAAGCTGGCCAGGGGCCAACTGGTTGGCTGTTTCGGTCTGACGGAGCCCAATCATGGCTCCGACCCAGGTTCTATGGAGACAATTGCGAAGCCACATCCGTCGAAGGAGGGATTCTTCTCGCTCTCAGGCGCAAAGACCTGGATCACAAACTCGCCAATCGCGGATGTACTGCTTGTGTGGGCGAAGTTGCAAGAAACAGGCAAGATCAGAGGGTTTTTGGTCGAGAGAGAGAAATGCCCCCCAGGAACACTCGAGACGCCACCCATAAAGGACAAAAACGGACTTCGCGCATCGATAACGGGCATGATCCAGCTTGACGATTGCCCCGTCCCTAAGGAAAATATGTTCCCCGATGTTGAAGGTCTCAGAGGCCCGTTCAATTGCCTCAACTCGGCACGGTATGGCATCGCTTGGGGAACCATTGGTGCCCTCGAGGACTGCATCAGCCGGGCCAGAGAATATGCCCTAGAAAGGAAGCAATTCAAGAACAACCCGATTGCCAAGTATCAGCTCGTTCAGAAGAAGTTGGCCGATGCTGCCACAGATGCAGCTTTTGGGCTTGCCGCTGCATACCAAGTTGGCCGTCTAAAGGACGAGGGCAAGGCCGTCCCAGAAATGATTTCAATGATCAAAAGACAGAACTGTGATCGAGCGTTGGTGAATGCCAGGCATCTCCAAGAGATATTTGGTGGGAACGCCGTCAGCGACGAGTACCACATTGGGCGTCACGTTGCGAATTTGTTTGTGACGCAGACATATGAAGGGCAGAGTGATATACACGCCTTGATCCTGGGGCGTGCTATTACTGGGCTGCAGGCATTTTGCTAAGGGCAAAACGACAGCATTACCCGACAGATCAACCATGAAGCCTCAATCCCACGACTTTACAATACCCAGCATGTCTTTGTGATCACGACTGGCATCTCCGTCTCGCGGTCCAGTTGAAACAAGTGGTTGCCAGTGCATTGCTCAAATCCATGCTCGATCAAGTAAGAGAGTTGTCTGGCAATTGCCAACAAGCACGGTGCCAATGACATACTTCGATACTCATAGACACCATGCTCACGAACAGTTCAGGATCAGAATATCTGTGGTCCATGTGGGCGAACACTGGATATAGTGCATTTAGAGGAATGTATATGTTGAACCTTCGACAGCTATACCTGATCTCTGGCTGGAGGCTGTAGGGATAAATAGTACAAAAGCGATTGCGACACGGAAATGATGTTAGTCTCCGCAAAAGTCGTTCTCAAAATGTTCAAATTTGCATACGTATATATCGTCATCGTCATGGTGGCCACGTGAGGTCTTGCTCCAGTAAGCGTGTAGTGTTCCTGACTCAGAAGGTGGGAGAGACAGAATGATCTATTGTTTCTCAGCCAACGTCTCGTCGAATATTTGTTGATGGATTCCGCGGTGTCGTAGGCAATGCTTTGTCAGACAGAGATCTAATGACAACAGATGACAGGAAATATGGCCTCGCAGTGGTGGCGAAGCCAGGAAAAAGTTGACGCCCAAGTGGATTTCATTGGGCGAAGGCGGTATCCAGGCAAAGGCACCCACCCAAGCCACCCACGCACCGCCCACGCCCGCCCGCCTTGCCTGAGGTTCAGCGTCCGGCGCCACTTGTAGTCAGAGATGCGCCCCTCGCTCCCTCGCTCTGCCTGCCCGCTGGGTGCCGCCCCTACTGCGTCCAGCACCTTCTGCGGCCCGCCAAGCGTGAACGCCCTTCTTTCAGTTTAAACTGCGATCCAGTCGGCTGAAGGAAAGTCGATCTCTCTTCCCTTTCACCACTGACTGCATAACAATCAACCTCACCTAACCGATCAAACCTCGTTGACAATACCGCCTCCTCTCCTGCGACACCCTCATCGTCACCTCTAATTCTTAAATATCTCCTTCGCACATTCCTCAGGTTCGTCCGCTATCATTTATTCTATCAGCCCATTACCAACCACTTTAGAGTTGACTCAGATAATAGCCCCACGTTCCGCTCGATATCAACCACCTTGGGCCTCAAAATCCTCCCTCCCAACTCAGAAAACCTACATTTTCAGCCATGGCTCTAAAGCGAATCAACAAGGAACTCACAGATCTTGGCCGGTGAGTCCCATCTGCTCTCTGAATATGCTGCGGACGGCAAATTCGGGCCTAGCAAAATCATACGGGCTTGTTTGGACAGCTATACTGATAAGTTGGAATGCAGTGATCCTCCCTCCTCATGCTCAGCCGGTCCTATGGGTGATGATCTGGTAAGTATATAGTTCTGGAGAGCGGCCGAAATCGACGAGGCCACCGCGCAGACACGACCTGCACCTGAATCACTGGCTGACATTTGCATTAGTTCCACTGGCAAGCAACAATCATGGGTCCCGTAAGCTATCAAGTCATTTGATCAAGATGATTTCAGAACTGACCAATTTTTCAGAGTGACAGCCCATTCCAAGGCGGTGTCTTCTTCCTGGCCATCCATTTCCCCACAGACTACCCCTTCAAGCCACCGAAGGTCAATTTCACAACTCGAATCTACCATCCCAATATCAACTCCAACGGCAGTATCTGCCTTGATATTCTTCGAGACCAGTGGAGTCCGGCTCTGACAATATCGAAAGGTTTGCACGATCTCGCCTCTTCGATGCGAAAAACATGTGCTAATATTTGATCAGTCCTCCTATCCATCTGCTCTATGCTTACCGACCCTAACCCCGACGATCCACTTGTTCCGGAGATTGCTCATGTCTACAAGACCGACCGCGCTCGATACGAAGCAACCGCCAGAGAATGGACGAGGAAGTTCGCAATCTAGTGCCTATGGTTAAATGAGCGGTGGTGGTTGTTGATAGGTGGTGCCCGGCAGTGCCAAGCGGCAGGGGCTACGAGCTGCGTTAGATGAGAATTGGCAGTGTTTGGTACCGAGTGACAGCAACGATGACAGCCATTACACGAGGGTTTTGCTAGATGACCCCCAGCTCCACGGATGCGGTTGGCAGAGTATGACATATGCATTACACCAAGGAATGCAATGACAGGCAATGGGAGAAACAGGCGCAGACGTTATGGAGGGATGTTTATGTCCAGCAGCACGATCTCGGATGAATTCTTATGATGCATACAACAGGGCGTGCTTAAGGGAACTGACAACTGTGCTTCTTGCTTACCCCAACATGTGGTTTCCTACCCTTTTGGCTATCTGTCGTGATCAACCGTCTCAGCTCCATCCATTCACATTTCAAACCTCGATCTCAACGTCTGGACAGGCGGTGACGCTTGAGATCTGATGCTGCAGCCGCCTTGCCCCAACCTGACAAGGGAGTAATCCGTAGGCTGCCAAATGACCGCATGCATCGCCAAGGTGGATGGGACAAAACCAGGCCACCCAATTAGAGGGGGATTTCGGGCTGCGAAGGCCGCACTCCGTTGGTGGATGAGGCTGCGAGGCCTACGAGTATTGTGTGCGCAGGCACGTGCCCTTAAAAAGGCGATCCAGACTTGGTCATAGTTGCATGGCCTGGTGGATAATAATGGCAGTCGTACGTTACATGCCAATGCGCATGTGTAGGAAAGCCTTGCATCAACTGAAACAAGGAGGCTGAGCGGCAAACCCCAAGGAGACGTCCAGAGAGTTGGTTTTTCTGCGCCGGCTGGCCCGTTTCGGAGCCTCCCCAACCCCTGGCGCGTTTCACCAAGCCTCATCCACCACGCATCGCCGCCAAATCATCGTTCTTTGAAGCCTCCTTACGACCTTTTCGAGGTCCGTCTCGAAAGCTCCGTCAACAGCGTCTGGGTTTCGCTTCTGATCGGGTCTCGACGCCTGTCACGCTCTCCTCAGCAACCATGTGGATATTCAAGCATTGGGTTCTGTGCCCCGATTGACCACCGCTTCCCCCGTCTGTGGCTCTGGCCTGCGGGATCTACACCTGCCACCAATCCCCCTGATAACTGCAGGAAAAAGGTCGACAAACTCTGTCATGCCGCTGATGTCTATTATGTAGCGAGAAGCGCCGAAGGGGGAGGGGAGAATGTACTACAATTGTGGCCCTATTTCTCGATCATCCAGATCCCTTGATCTTTCTGTTTACTTGTGCTGATCGTCTTCGTTTCTTCCCTTGCCCGGTGCGACGTCTTCGCTTTTTTGCATAGATTCAGGGTTGAACCACTCTCATTTCGCTTCTAACACGCCGAGACAGGCTCGTGCGGCGCTGAAACTCCCCAGGTATCCGACTTGTACGAGGCAAGTATACTCAAGTCCTTAGCGAGGCGATCATTTCCTTCATACTAATACTGTGTCAAGACTGTGTTTCGAAAAAGTCGCGAGAAAATCGTCTCGAGTCCGTACCCTGCCACCGCATCTGTTGCCGAATTGCAGTGTGCAGTGGACCAGTCCTGGAAACAAAATCGTATCAGGCAGTTCTAGACCGCAGTTCTTGGGACTTACATTATCACCTGCACGCCATGGACACGTCGATGCCTCCGCCCTATCCTTCCTACTTCTACGACAAGCCGCTGGGACGGTCCAACACTACGACGCATAATAATGCTCCAATGTATTACATCGAGAAGCCGTTGGCCAGGTCAAACACGTCGTCGACAACCACCTCGATGACGGAACGCACAAGATCAACTCCTCTGTCGAGGATGCTCCTGTCGGGGGAGGTGAGCGGCGAGGCGCCTCGGGACCTGAACATGAGAGAGAAGTTTGAGAGGTGGATGGTCAATGAGGGTTCGAGGCGGATAGTGGTGGGAGTGTTCGTGCTGGTACACGGACTGGTCTTTGGCTTCGGCTTCATGAACTACCAACTCAAGGACAACTTGACTGGGGCGCGGGCGACATTTGGCATCACATATCCCATTGCGAGGTCGGCCGCACTGGTCCTGCACTTCGACGTCGCCTTGATCCTCTTCCCCGTCTGCCGGACGCTGATATCTTTACTCCGTCAGACGCCTCTGAACAGCATCATCCCCTTCGACAAGAACCTCACTTTCCACAAACTCGTCGCCTACTCGATCGTCTTCTTCACCTGGGTGCACACCATTGCGCATTGGAATAACTTTGCTCAGCTCGCGGCTAAGCAGAACCTGGGCTTCGTCGGTTTTCTGAAAGCAAACTTTCTCACGGGCCCGGGTTGGTCTGGCTATGTTATGCTCTTTGCTTTGATGGCGATGCTCTTTACGTCAATCGACAAGCCGCGTCGCGCCAATTACGAGCGGTTCTGGTCCATCCACCACCTCTTCATCGTGTTCTTCGTCTTCTGGTCCGTGCATGGCGCTTTTTGCATGATCAAGTCCGATACCGCCCCTTTCTGCTTCGGGACGGGCGTGTTCTGGGAATACTGGATGTACGGAGGCTTCGCGTACCTCCTGGAGAGAGTCCTTCGCGAGATCCGCGGCCGACATAAGACCTTCGTCACCAAGGTTATCCAACACCCTAGCAATGTCGTGGAGATTCAGATGCATAAGGAGAAGACGAAGACGCGTGCGGGACAATACATCTTCCTCTGCTGTCCTGAGGTTTCGATCTGGCAGTATCATCCGTTCACCATGACGTCTGCACCAGAAGAAGACTATATCTCGGTGCACGTACGGATGGTGGGCAACTTCACCAAGGCTCTCGGTAAAGCGCTCGGTTGCGAGGACGGCAAAGGCCGGGGCGACGGCAAAGGTGATGGTCGCAAAAAGCCTCGTTCCGAAGTTGTATCCATGGCTCCTGGGGGCCTGCAAAAGCTTCTTCCGCGTATCTACGTTGATGGTCCATTTGGATCCGCTTCGGAGGATGTGTTCAAGTTTGAGACAGCAGTGCTGGTCGGCGCGGGTATCGGAGTCACGCCATTTGCCAGCATCCTCAAGTCTATCTGGTACCGCATGAGCCAAGGTCGCGACAATCAAACACGGTTGAAGAAGGTCTACTTCTTCTGGATTTGCCGCGACTTTGGGTCCCTGGAGTGGTTCAAGAGTTTGCTCACGGCCATTGAGGCTCAAGATAAACAACACGCCATCGAGATCCACGCCGTATGTTCTCCTCTTTCCCTTCAGACATCCCCCTTCACAGCCACATTTTGCTAACTGGTTTCGTCTTTAGTATCTCACCGCCAAGATCTCCGCTGCAGATGCCAACAACATCATGCTCAACAGCAGTGACACAGACGCCATTACGGGGCTACGTACGCCAACGAACTTTGGCCGTCCGAACTGGGATATGGTTTTCCGGGCAATCCGAAAATTGCACTCCCCTGGTGAGGCGGGCGTTTTCTTCTGTGGTCCTAAAGGCCTGGGCTCGCAGTTACACATCCTGTGTAACATGTACAGCGAAGGCGACAAGGGTTTCAGCTTCGTATGGGGCAAAGAGAACTTCTAATCTCCCGGTGCCTTCCTCTCACTTGACTTACTTTGTTGCAATTCAGAAGCGTTTGTACCATGTTGGATACTGGAGGGACAATTGGCTCAGCTCAAGGCAAGACTTTGACTTATTTTCAGGAAATCTGGGAAATTGGGGCGGCAGCCAAACCTCATGGACCCGATGATGTGTTCCAGGCACGTCGGCCATGGTTCGACCTCAACAATGGACATACATGGTGTCCTCTGCCACCCAAGTTTGGCACTTCCGATGGGAGTGTCGTGTTTGTTTGTACCACTGTTTTCAAATAGAAGATACCACGATACATTACATCACTCGGTCAACGAGGCTTACGAGGCGATATAGAGAACTTGAGGATTTTCAGAAAAAGGCGAAAATGCCGAGGTGCCTAGTCCCTCTCTATCCATTGTAAGCTTTTTTCTACTTTGGTTCTAGCCATATGTACCTTTACACGACGTGAGAGATCCGTCCCTTAATAAGTCCTGCTCTAGCGGGCGGATTGAGAAACATGCGTTGTGTGGTGTGTGGTGTGCTGTTGTATCATCTCCGAGAAACCGCCATGACCTCTTCAAGCGCCAGCCAGCCAGGACAGTGAAACCAGTAATCCAATCTCTCTTCTCCCTCGAGGAAAACCCCAATAAAACAACTTTGCTAATCCGACCTCCGGGGATAATACATCGTGAATAGAATGAGTCCTGGAGAATTAGAATCTTCTTCTTGCCGTAAAAACACCCATTCCTATTTGTCCGTCCTTGTGTATGTATGTATCCAGTGCCAGTGCCAGTGCCACCGTTTCCGAAACATCCATCTCTTGTTTTTTTCCCCTCTCTACAACACAACAACGGCGATACTTGTCCTATTCTTGCTTCCATTAAGATCGCAGGAGGACGCTCTGTCTGTTGTTCTCTTTGAGGTTGTAGATGGACAAGACCCTCCTGACGGCCTTGCCGCTACCGGGCTTCAACAGGGCGTTGAGCTCGCTCCCATGGAACACGGCGAAGAGAAGCATCGTGGTGAGCATCAGCACGGCGTCGAAGACGTACAGGAACACCTCGTGCGAGATCAGGTAGCCGTCGTTGCCCTGGCCGTACTCGACGAGGCGGAAGACGGACCGCACGAGGATGAGCAGGCTGCCGGCGTAGAGTGTGTGGATGTGTCTCTTCCAGGCGGCGGCGATGTCGACGTTGGCGAGGACCTTGGACGTCGGCGCGCGGTGCATCCGGACGTGGAACATCAAGCCCACGACGACGAAGAAGGAGAAGAAGATGACCTGCACGACGAGGCCGCCGATGATGATGTTCTTGCCCGTGTCCATCGACGACGAGGTCCCGCTGGACATGATCCCTCCGCCTGCAGAGTGTGGTGGTTGGTATCAGTCTGTCGCGAAGAAGAGCGTGCTCTACTGAGAGGGAGGAGAAGGGATCTCACCAGAGGCTTGCATCAAGAAAGAAAGCACATCGCCCGCAACGAACGTCTTTGTCAACCACCTCGGGTTCATGAGCGAATACTTCCTCCCGTCCGTCAGCAGTATGATCCGTCCGAGCTCCATGTAGATGGTGGCCGCGAAGAGCGCGGGGGCGACGAGGATGAGGACCGTCTGCAGCACGTAGCCGCCCACGCTCCAGTTCGGGGTCTCTTGGGCCCCGATCGCCCGACCAACATATCCGATGGCTTCAAAGTACCCGCCGACGCAGAAGGGGATGAAGAACCAGGTCCGTGTGCGGACGAGCTGGTACGTGTGCAGGAAAGACGCGACGGCGAACAGGGTGATGAAGATGACGGCTGCAGCGAGCGAGGGGTCGTAGCGGTAGAGTTTGAAGTCCGAGTTGTTGTTGGCCATTGTTGTCCGTTTGAACTGTTCACACAAGGTGCCTCCTCGCAGGTGATGAAGAAGGGGAAGGGAGTCAACGGGGGTAGAAATACGAATGCAATGAACCACGCAGAAGGGAATTCCTTTTCTTTTACTAAAGCACGAGGGCAGAGGAGACGAGCAGCCTAAGGTTCAAACCCCATCAATTTATAGATATACCCAGTACCCATCTCATGTTGCCCATTCTGTGCTTCGCCTGCTGCTTGGAGAACGGCCGGCGGATAATGCGTCTCTACCATTGTGATGGTGGAACCATGAGAAGGTCGCGGATTGAGTGCATCGGGTAAATCGATGTATCGAGTCTAGCATGAAAGGATATAGAGGGGGTGGCTGTGAGGGAAACGGAGAGATTTGGTTTGATATGCGTGAGGATCCAGAGGGACCTCGTAAAAAACCCTCGTATAAATCAGTACGCGTATAGGGGACGAGGCTCCACAGATATACGCGTATTCGGTAGACTTGCCGCTTTGGCAGGAATGCGACGAGGCTGTGCTGTCTTCCAGCCTTGGACTTTGCTGCTCAATCGACTTGAAGGGGGTGACAACGACAACAACATGCAGCAATTGTCATGAGATACCCCTAGATCTTCTCAAGGATTTGGGATCTTCCACGATGTCGTTGGTGGCGAGCTCTGGCAGATCTGTTTTGGATATCTATGACCTCTGTTGGTACTGCAATCGTTTATCATTTATTTGACCCTGTTCGCCCAGGACAAGAAATTATACTGCTGGCTGAGACCTTGGGAGGGACTGTGAAACCTTGAAAGGCAGTACATACAATGTCGGCCGGAGCATTGTTGCGCTCTACAGAGCCTTCTGCCACGTCTTCCCCTTCCGGGAACGGTGATGAGGGCTATTCTTTGCACAACCTCAACGGTGTGGAATCTGCAAGGAACGATTCTGGGCGCGAGAACTTTCTCAGTCCTGCTGGCCCAGAAGACTATGACCACGAAGAAGCAAGCATTCTTCTCGCCCCTCAGGAGCTGTCGGAGCGGTCAAATAGTGAACGGGGTTTCCGCTGGACTCGAGATGACCGGTTATACAAGTCAGAGTCTACTTTACGAGTGGTTTTGAACTGGATCAAAGGTCCACAACCTCCTCGAGTCTTTCGCATTCACTCTTCCGAATGGCTTCAAGATGCGTGCGACCACCTCCTCGACAGGCTCTTGCCTGGTAAATGGCTCAGGGTGTTCGCTCTGGTTACTCTCTATGTTCTGTGGAGTGGGCTGTTCTTTTTGGCACTTCGAAGGGCGGTGGTATCGAGCACTGATTCTGTCGATGGTCAGCCAATCAGGCTAGACTGTACAGCTCGATTGTGGTATGTGTCTGGACGCCATGAGCCGGGATCATCACTGACCAGTACAGGCTTAATAGTACCCTTTGTGGGCTGGACGGTCAGGACTGTCGTCCTTTCGAGGACAACCACTTTGCATTCGTTTGCCCGGCTGGATGTAAAGAGGTCATGTTGCTCGAGCCACATTATATTGGATCCCAGCAAGTCAATTATCGAAGCCTTGTCGTCGGAGGGCCGCAATCTCTCGAGGACCCGGCCTCTGCCATCTACCGCGGAGATTCATTCATATGTGCCGCGGCCATCCATGCCGGGATCACCACCAATTCCCGGGGAGGCTGTGGAGTGCTTCTGCGTGCTGGGGAACAGTCCAACTTTCCGAGCGTTGATGCCCATGGTATCAGCAGCATTGGATTCCCATCCAACTTTCCACTATCCTTCACCTTCAACTCGTCCAGCTTGGGAACTGGAGCGTGCAGGGACTCTCGCTGGATGTCCCTGGGCACGTCGATCCTGATCACTTGTGCATTTTCCGTCTTTGTGACCTCTGCGGCGGCGTTTTTCTGGTCAATCTTTGTGGGTGTCTTCTTCCATGTGGCCCTGATATCGGATCCCCCCTTCTACCAAGACTACGCGGATGTGGTGTCGATGGCGTTCCGAAGGTTCCTGCCGGCCGCATTCGTCGGCCACGTCATTTATCAGTATTGCGTCCGTCGAACGTTGTCCGATCTCAGGGCGCCACTCGAGAGGACCGTCCTCTGGCTCGGGGGCTGTTGGATCGGCGCTCTAAACAACGTCACCTTTGACCGCATCCCGATATCGCGACTGACCCCACACGACCTGAAGCAACAGCCCGGTGCGATCCTGGCGCTGTGCCTGATCGTCGGGATCATCCTGATCATCGCCGTCGGGCAGGCCTGGTGCTTTCGGAGCGAAGGTCGGATGCCGCGGTACTTGTCCTTCTACGGCGTCGTGGGCGCGGCGTTGGTGGCTCTGGTTTCGATCCCGGGCATGAACGTCCGGATCCATCACTACATCCTGGCGCTGATCCTGCTTCCGGGGACGTCGCTCCAGACGCGGCCCAGCCTCTTGTACCAGGGCATCCTGGTCGGGCTGTTCCTCAACGGCGTCGCGCGGTGGGGGTTCGACAGCATCTTACAGACGCCGGGCCAGCTCCTGCAAGACGGCGGCGCTGTGGGCAGCGTAGTGCCGTCCCTAGCCACGGTGCCGCTCATCGTTGGGGAGAACAACATCACCTTGGCTTTTGACAGCAACCCCGCCGTGACGTCGTCCTCGTTTGACGGAATCGCCGTCCTCATCAACGACGTCCTCCGCTTTCAAGCCTTTTGG
>WJFF01000243.1:1920-22271 GCA_011800825.1 Fonsecaea pugnacius | reverse complement strand
GCGGAGCGCATGGAGCTGTAAAGAGAGACGATGGTTGGTGGGAAGCATTAGAGTGTCAAGGCGTCATGGTGAAATTGCAAGGGGACAGGAATGGGAAACGATCCTGATTCCGGGTGCCTGGCACGCCTAGCTGGCTAGCCTGGAGACCTGATAGGTGATGATCTGATGCGATGCGAGGGGAGGTTGGCAGATGTCTGTCAGCATGACATTTTTCCAAGGACGAGTCTCTCCGATGTCCCTTAGGTCCCTAAGTACCTACTACCTACAAGTATGTACGAGGTACCTGTGCGAGTACCGAACACGCCTACGTAGTAGTGTAGGTACTTTATTTAGGTACCTATTGCCACCTAGCTAGCCTAACTCCTAGGTACGGAGTAAGTAAGTTCAAGAATTGCCTAGGCCCCAGCCAGATCGTCAGGTACCCGCCCACACTACCTAAATTACCCTGCCACGCCTGCCACCTTACCTCTGAACCCTCTGAACAAGTACGTAGGTGGTGATTTAGTTAAAGGTACTTGGATACCAAGCAATCAACCCCTCCCTAGTACCCGGCATGATTGGCGACACCTCCAGATATAGAAACGCGTAGGGGGACGTGTTTCCTCTGTTCCTTGAGTACCGAGTACCTCGTAGGCAATATGGGGATTTGCTTGTACTGTATTGGCACCCCTAGCGAACGCTATGGGTATCACCATGACCCCTCACGCCCCTAAGCCGCACCACCAGACACCAGACACCAGAGCCCAGAGCCGCTACCTACTCCTACATACTTGTACTCGTACCTCGCCTGCACCAACCAACACTGGTGACACCAGCCAGCCAGCTATGGTGTTACAAGCTGTACCGAGTACAAGCAGTGTTACTGCCACCGTCCTGTCTCCTTTTCTACTCACCGTGTCCCTAATGCCCCTCCCAATACAAGGGTCACCAGAGTCACACCGAACGGTTGACAAAATACCCGTAGCATTTTATCGATTACTTTCCCGCGATTAGCGATTGGCGTATCTCGGGACTATCGATAGCTAATCTGACGTGTTTCCCGGTTCAAACCCCCTGAAAGCCTCGCCTCCGAAAAAGACAAGTTTCCCACGTGTCGAGTCGTGTTTACATACTCGTCTCGGTACCGAGTACCTCGTACTCGTGCACAAGTCGTGACAGTATCGCGTCCGTCCGTCCCACTACCCGTGTACTGACAATGTAGCGAGTCTGGCCAGGCCCGTGGACCTAACCCATCAATTAAGTCGCGTAGCTGAAATGGAATGCGCCCAAGTGGTACGGTTTCTCGACGCCCTTGCCCGTGAAGAATGCCAGCAGCCACTCCTTCAGCGACAGCTGCACGTTGTACGAACAGTGCTTCATGACCCATGCGAAACTCGCCGCCCGCCAGATCCGCCGGCTGTGCACTTCGCTGTGGTCGCTGACCTGAATCTGCCACATGGCGTTGTTGCAGCTCTGCCCCGCCAGCCGAAGGTCTTTGATGGATTGGTGCAGATGGTCCATGTATGTCTGCAACGCCTTGAAATCGCTGGCCAGGTCCATGGTGATCATGGCCAGCGTCAGCAGGCATGTGAGTTGGAATATCAACTCGAGTCGTCGCGGTTGTGTGAGTTCGGCGTCCGGCGGAGGCTGTCTGGACACCAACCCAAGCAGCGTCGACCCCTCCTGGAGGTCGAAGGGGTATTTCCGTCTCCCTACGGCTTCGATGTCAGCTTCTGGAGGCGGCTTAGTGGTCAGGGCGCTGATGTTTGACAGCGACTGCCCAAACTCCCACAGCTTCCCCAAAAAGACGTTCAAATTGTGTACCAGCCTCTTGAGATCCGAATTATCCCAGATGTAGCTTTCTGGGCTCGTCCCGTAGATGCATTCAAAGAAACACATGACGCGCGACAAGAGCACCGAGTTGACCGCGAGAGGACCGCCGGTGGTCTTCAAGATCTTTCGGACCGCCTGGTAGTGCATCCCCGCCGCTTCCTGAGAGCCTGACCGTCGATCAAACGTGCCCAGGCTGATGATGGACGCCAGCAGGTCGTCCTTGCGGTTGGGGCTCGCCCTGACACTCAGCTGTCGGACCATTTTCAGAGCCTCGCCCTTGTGCCGTATCACGGCCATCTCGAGTGACCTCTTCTCCGCATCGGTGGCATATTTGTTCAGTGAGATCCGGTACAGGGCCGACCGTGCCATGATGACCTGAAAACACGCCGGCGTGGTCAGGGCAATGGAGAAGTTGCTGGCCACCGGGTGGGGACGCAGTCGAGGACTGAACCCATACGTGGCTTTGGGGTAGTAGAGCAGGTAGAAGCTGATGAGGTGCTCCTGGAAACGGTCGAGAGTCACGGGCAGAGCGGCAAAGGGGTCCAGGCGATCTGAAAATGGTTGAACGCTGTGGCGCACGATGGCCAGTAGCTTTTCCTCGCGCGTCAGCTCCTTGAAGGCTTTGGCATCTAGCGGTTTCTCCTCCTTGTCTCCTCCATCTTGAGCTGCGTCTGGTGGAGGAAGGACGACAGGCTTTGGTTCGATAGGTACCAGTTCCCTCTTGATGCGCGTCAGAGATTTGCTGGTCGAAGACTCCATTCCTCAGAGGTCCAGCACCATTTTTGCTCGACAGAGCGATGTTGACGTTCCCCGTCTGTCTGGAAAGGGCAACGAGGGGCCAACAGAAAATGAGGCCCCAAGACCCAAAGTCGCGGTGAAAGATGCCCTTTGCCCTTTGTAAGCTGGGGTTGGTTCTTTTTTCTGCGCCCGAAATGGCTTGGGTTTGACGAACCCGGTTCGTTTAACAACCGAGATCAGTTTCTTGGGAGGGCGGGCGAGACAGTGTAAGTCGTTTCGCTTCGTTTCGTTACCCCAGGCACATGCGACGCCTCGTTACAAACCAAATGGACAGACAGAAAGACATAGACATATGGGGGCCATTTCCTCCCCTCTCCTGGACCGGACCTTTGTAGATGCCGAGTGTACGACCTACATGGTTTCACGGGTAGAAAGGATCACTTTTTGAGGATTGTCTTCGGTAATATAGCTTTACTTCGACTTTCAAAATAAAAAAGGTTTGTGTGTGTGCTGTGGTTGGGCAGCATCAGCGACGTCATGTCACGGCAAGGGGGCCCAAGGGAATCAGGGACAACTAAATATAGTTGGCTCATCAAAATGTATATATCATCAAGCGGTCATGTAAAACAGCCTTTGGGGGCCTTGGTGGTGAACTTGGCGAGAAATCAGGGTCAGACTGAAAGCCTGGTAGGAACTTGGGTGATCAATTCGGTATCGAGTCACTCACGATGTTTTCTCTAGATATGGTGTATTTAGTGTATTTGACCGGGTCTAATCTATCTTTTCTCTCTTTCTAGCCGACAGGAGACTCGAAAGTGTCTCCCAATCAGACCTGCTCCTCCTCCTTCTAGCCAAAAGAATATTGAAGCCAGGCAAAACCTGCACGCTGGACGGATAGGACACTGTGTGGCTGTATACAGGAGGTATACACTCCCCCATCACAACCGTGCCCTCTCCCGCTCGTCCCTGACCCTCAGCCCTCTATCCTTGCCTTCTTTGTCCTTGACCTTGAGAATCCGCCGCAGCAACTTGCCCGTCGGACTCTTGGGCACCTGCTGCGTGAACTCGATCTCGACAATCCACTTATACCTCACCTTGCGCTCCTTGACGAACTGCAACAGCCGCTGGCCAACCTCCTCGCTTTCGCGCACACCGGTCTTGAGCACGACGTAGGCCTTGGGTCGCTCGCCCGAGTACTCGTCGGGGATGCCCAGCACCGCGCAGTCCTCGACCTCGGGGTGTCCGAGGAGCAGATCCTCGAGCTCGGCCGGCGGTACCTGGAGGCCCTTGACCTTGATCATCTCCTTGATGCGGTCTTCGATGTGAATCAGCCCTTCGGCGTCAAGATGGCCCACGTCTCCCGTGTGGAAGAAGCCTTCTTTGTCGAATGTCTCGGCCGAAGCCACTGGGTTGTCCAGGTACCCCATCGCGATCTGGGGTCCTCGCGCAAGGATCTCTCCCGTCTCACCCGGGCCAAGTTCCTTCCCGGTGGTCAGATCAATCACCTTTGCTACCGTGTTGGCGACCAACAGCCCTCCCGTGGTCGCATACTTGTAATCGTAATGTGAAGGCGGATGTGCCGAAATGCACGCCGTCGACTCTGTAGCACCGTAGCCCTGGCGGAACCCCGTCCAGGGGAACTTTTTCTGCAGCAAGGCTATTATCTCCGGCGAGATGGGCGCCGAACCCGACGACCAGCGGTTAACGTGGCGCAGGTCGAAGTTGTCGACGATCTTGTCGCGGACGAGCCGGATGATGATGGGCGGCACGAGGATGAGTTCTTCGATTTTGAATTCGCAGATGGCGCGGAGCATCGACTCCATGGTAAAGGCCGGAAGCATTACGCTGTCGCCGTTCATGAAGATCGGGTACGTGCAGAATCTCACCAGGCCAGTAACTGGAATCCATCCGGGACTGTGGTTAGTCTCACCATGGCTTCCCTGCATCTTTGTGGGGTCAAGGGCAAATACGTACTGTGGAACAACGGCATGACGGCCAGGATCTTGTACGGCCCAGGGGCCTGGATCTGTCTGAGCTGGTGGCACTGTGCAATGATGTTGTGGTGCGAGAGCATGACCTGTTTGCCTCCCCCGTCAGCCATCCTCGCTCAACACATCATTCCATCAGGGGTTGGGTACTGACAGCCTTTGGCAACCCCGTCGTTCCACTGCTGAAATTCAAATACCCACAGACGTCCTTGTTGGTCTTTCCCTGTGGCACCCGGTACGGCGGGTCGGGGGTATACTTCTCGCTGCGCTTCATGAGGTCCTGGATGCTGACGCACCCATCCGCCTTGCCTTCCAGCAGGAAGACGTGGTGGTGAGGGATGCCGACGTTTCGAGCAGCCGCCAGTGCCACGTCCAGTGATGTTGGCAGCGTTATTAGAAACCTCGACTTTGCGATCTTGAGGGCGTAGGTCATCTCCTCGGCCGTGTAGGCGGGAGACGCGCCGTTGACTCTTCCACCTACATCGTCCAGGATCAGCCCATCTAAGCCCTCTTATTTGCCTCGCCGTGGCCGCTCTCGATCTCGAAAGACCTAAGAAACAGGAAACTCGATCACCACAACGTACCTGCTCGGATAACGGCCCACATAGCAACCGGATACCAGATGGTATTGGTGCTGAACAGGGAAATCGTCTCGCCCGGCTGGAATCCATACTCCTTGACCAGAGCCGTGCTCAGTTGCGTGGCAGCGGTCTTGACGGCAGCCCAATCCAGGCGTTCCTTGGTGACGGCATTGACGTACGCGGCCAGCGGCTCCCGCGGCGTCTTGAGTAGCGGGGAGAATTCCTTGGACTCAAAGACCCATTCCCACGTCGTGATGTCTTCAGGGACTGTCCCAGCACACTACCAGTCAGCCTTGATCGAAACCCCCCGACCCCCCGGGTATACCTGTCCAGTGGACCAAGTGAAGGGTGGCCAGATCTCGACTTACTCTCTATCCGCGGATGAGGAGACTTGAACAGCACCATGGTTCACACACACCAGCGACTCGCAACGCCAGCTCCATACATACAAGGACACGGGAGATGGATCGAGAAGATCAAGAGAGAGCAAAGAGATGTGCGTCCGGCTATGACGGCCATGATTACCGGTTGATGGGCGAGCAGCGCAGGCAAACGGTGAAGTTGGATGCGGAGAAACCAATGGGCAGATACTGCGATACTTCATAAGACCTCGGCAAAGCACCGGTTCTAACTACAACCTCATGCCTCATTGGGGTCATGGCCGACCAATTCTGCCCACACCGTACCTCGTATATATCCATAATTCTCTCGGTCAAACCTCGTCCTAGACATGGTTGAACACTGTGGTTGGTACCCCTTGTTTGCCATTTTAGGCGCCGACAGCGGTAGACTGACTCGCACTCTCAAAACTTCCCGTCATAGCGACACCGGAGTCAATCCTCCTCCCATCGGTCAAGACATCTATTTCCTGTTCCTTCGCCTGTCTCACAAACAAGCGGAAATCAACCTTAGGTCCATCGTGCCAGTTGCCTGCCGCGTCACATTCTCTGGCCGCGGGCATGTTCTCACCGCTGACAATGCACAACACTGTCATACCTCGTCTGTACTTCAACCCGCTCAGTAACTTGGGTGTGATGAGGAAGTATTGACTGCCACCGTCGTCCGCCGCAATATCGACCATTCGGCCATGCACCATGCGTTCGTTTCGGGGGTCCATGCCCTGGTTGATCTCGTCGACCACTCGGAAGGGGGCTCGACTTAGACTCTGCAGAGCCATGAGGTAGAAGATGGTACTGACTGCTCTTTCACCACCTGATTGCCGGTGACTGTCAAGGAGACTCAGTGGCTCTTGCTCGCGGAACTTGACGCTGATGTGGATGGCCCAGTTAGCAAAGTCCAGTCCGTTGTCCATTCCGCCGTTTTCCTCGGTGCAGTCGGCGGGATTATCAGAAGATGCCTTGTGCACGGCAACCTGCCCAGCACACCCGATACGTGCAAAGGAATCGGAGAAGGCGTCGTTGATCTTGGACACCACTTCCTCCAGTCGAGGTTCCCATTTGGCCCGGATGGTGCTAATGGCGTGTTTAAACTCCTCTCTTCGTCGATCGCCCTCCTGAACTTTGCTCCGTAGCCTCTCAATTGTTTTGGCTCGTTCCTCAAATTCGGCGATGATACCAGCATTACCGCCCTCGGTCAGCTCCAACTTAGCCTTCTCGGCGTCGATTTCAGCGTCCAGGTTCTCTTCGGTTTTGACCATTTGGACTATATGATCCATGAGGTCAATCAGACTATTATCGCCTTCCGCTGAGAGCTTTTCGCTTTCTGCCCTCAGTTGCAAGGCGACACTGCGAAGGTCCTTGGCTCGCTCGCGCTCCTCAGTGAAGAATTCGTTTGCAGTATTCCGCTCGGCCTCCTTCTCTTCTATGCTACGGAGTATGTGATCGTTGTGTGCTTTCAGAACCTCAAAATCCGATTCTGCCTCCAGGTGGAAGATCTCTGCTTCAAGCAAGCGGGCGGTCTTTGACTTGACGTCTCTCGACGCATCAACAAAGTCGAGGACGGCTTCGGTTTTGTCCAGGATAGCGGCATCATGGCGGTCGCTGAGCTCATTCAACCGAGCCCTGACCCCACTCAGCGCTTCGCTGAGGATGCGTATCTTGTCTTCGTGGCTTTGGATCTTGGGGTCCAAGGCATTCCATTCTGCGAGTGCCTGTTGTTTGGCGGCCTTTTCTCGCTGCTTGGCGTCAATCTCTTCGTGAACGAGTCTTCGATTCTCCTCGACTTGCGCGATTTCTTTGTCGATGTCTTCTGATTCAGACTTGCATATTGCATGCTCGCCTTTCACTTCATTCATCTGTCGTTGCAAAGCGGCTTTTCTTCCCATGTCCACTGGCTGTTCGTTCCACATTCTGGCTTGACGTATGTCGTGCACTCTGGCCGACGTGCCTGCTGCACCATACTCCGCGCGTCGTATGAAATGATAAGTCTTTCTCCCGACAGAATAGCTTTGTATAGGTGTCTTTGCCACCTCATCATGCTGCTGTTGAGTAAGCTCCCTGGAACTGATTGCACACCTGTGGAGGGATCTTTCAAAGCAGAGTTGGGCTAGGACGGTCGGCGGACCCTGCAAATGATCCAAAGCCCAGCTACTCAACCCAAACCGCTCCATTTCTTGCCCTGTCAAGGGTGGACGGAATTGCTCCAGGCTGTCAGTGGCGCACTCACGGAGGCTCACATCGTGGAGCTTGAGACCTTGAAACAATTGGCGTTGGAGAAGAGTGAAATCGGCTTTGTTCTGGACTGTGATGAACTTGAAGTCGCTGGTTTGCAGGAAAGACTCGACCACATCGGCCATGCGTGGATCTTTGAGCGAGCATTCCACGATTGGAGGTCCGTACACATGGGCAGTGAACTCATCGCGGTGGTCCTGAATCCACCTCCAAGCTTTCAAGGTGTCCCGTGACAAGTTCTCCAGTTTACCTTCTTGTTGGCCAACTTGCGTCTCAAGTCCTGCCAGCTGACCCTTTAGGATTTTGAACTGTTTGACCGATCTGTCAGCTCGATCTCCCAGTTCTGTCCTCCGTGACTCGAGGCCACTTTTCCGATCATCCAATGCTCGCAGACGCGTCCTCAGCTCCTGGATCTCGCTATTCATGGCTTGACAGTCGAATGCTTCCGGGGCCTCCGCTTTCTTTCGTCTCAGATCTTGTAGCTTCATCTGTTCTCGCTGTAACTTTGCTCTATTTTCGGGAACGCTCTTCTTCTCTGCTTGGATTTCGTTGTTCAAGTCGTTGATGACACCTTGCCTCTCCTCGACAACTCTTGCTTTGCGTTCGCAATCTTTGATACTTGCACTCAACTCCTTCTCACATGCAGCGTTGAATGCTCGTGCCTTGACTTCGTAGTCATTTTTGGCGTCAAGGTTTCGGAGGACAGGTGCCGCCGCCTTTCTGAGGCGCTTGAGTTCTTCCGCTAGGTCCGCCATCCTTTGTTTCGCAACCAGGAAGTTTTCTTTGGCTTTGTGGTAGTGGACCAACGGTCGGAATTTCTCCAAGCCCGCAAGTCTCTTTTTGACGACAGCTCTTTCCCTCATGCGTTCCACTTCTGCCTGTTGCATTGCTTGTCTGTTCTCCAGGTTTTCGAGTTGCTCTCGGGCATCCCTGTCGTCCGTCATGCCATCGCTCTGGGAGCTGCGGAGCTTCTTCAAGTCCTCATGCCATTTGATCATTTCTGGGCCAGCCACGGCTCGCTGCGTGCTGGTGAGCAGCTCAATGGGACTCATTTGAGCAAACTCCACGACCTTGTCCTGGGGGAGAAATTGGCAGAGATTATCGATCTGGATGTTGAACGAATTCGCCAACTGTTTGACAGCAGCACCTGAAGATGCATTTCCATTTACAAAAAATTTGGACTTGTTGCCTTCTCTTTGTATCACCCTTTTGACCACCGGATTCTTGCGCAACTTGGTCGTCCGCTGCAGTTCAATCTCGATGACGGCCTCGCGGGAGCCGTGCTTGACGAACTCCGCAGGTTCTTTCGCGCGCCCGAGATACTAGCATGCATAAGTGAAATGGTCAGAAGTAGTACTCAAACCGCAACTCACATGAGGTGGCCACCCAAGGCCTAGACAGATGGCGCAGACAAGTGTGCTTTTCCCGGTACCATTCGGTCCAATAACCATGTTTAGATTTGGCCCAGGAAAAAACTCAGCGGAGGTATAGGTGACAAAATTCGTGAGTTTGACCCGGACAATGGCTCCAGGCTGGTGGCCTTTCGCGCGGCTGGCGTTGTCATTGCCACCACCGTTGCCCTCGAGATGTGATTTGCGTATGGTCAAGGGAGTGGTCAGTTGCGGTACGGGTGACCCGTCCTCGTCATCCTCGACTGAGTTGACATGTCGTCGTATCCGTTTGCTGTCATTAAGGGCGGTGGACGAGGGGGTACCGGGCCTCGACTCATCCTCGTCAGAGTCGGGAGGTCTTGACCGCCTTGTAGATCGAGGAGCCATAGAATTCTGTGTCTCGCTTCGAATCTGGACGTCGGAGGTGCGGAGGCGGGGGGCACCACAGGAAATGTGAAGGCAGCGAGGCGACAGGATCTCGACGGACGCGGTTGCGCGTGGGCGTGACACGACACATGTGACTGTTCGAATATGCCAAGAGGTGGGAATCAAGCCAAGTTCACTAGCGTCTCGGCTAAAGCACTAGCAACGTCCGTTTCCCCTCTTTTACAATTACCTAATAGGACCACCAGGACTCCTTACGCTGCATGGTCCAGTATCACCTGTCCCTTTATGAGAGAGAGCTGTGACAATATGAGAGAACAAAGATGGCAAACGTTTGGATCCTCCGCTTGCGAACTTCACAAGTCGTGTTTGATCTTAGGTATGCTGCACATGAGGATATTTTGGCTCGCCCATATCCCTCCTTGAACGCCAAACACTTAATAGACGTTTACTGCATACCCGCCGAGTCGAATAGGTACATACATCTTATCGACGAAGAGTCCCCAGTTATGTCGCCAACTAGTCACATCTAAGCCAATCCTTCTGATATCTTTTCTTATCTCGACTGCCTAGGCGCACGAGTACATGATGCTCATGACGTCTAGACAGATCTGCGCGAGGGCGAACGGCTACAGGTACAGCTGAAGTACGGGACTCTGTTGCCTGCTTACTCGTGCACATACCGCAGATGCAACTTGCATTATTTTACAAAAGCAGGATGATTATCACACCCTCGGGATGAAGCTTGACAGCCATCGGCAAAGGGCGCATTTCCTATCGTTGCGCAGTTGCACAGTTCGACTTGCGAAGTCTTGTTCTAGCCAAATACTGTCCCCCCGATTGGGCACCGTCCCGATTAGGCCTGGGGAGGAGGAGAGGCCTCTCCGCATGCCATGAACGAGCGGGACCAGGCAATGAATAGGGATCCCCGTCCGTCCATCTCGGCTACTACTACTGTCCAACGCCCTACAAAGTAAAGGCGGGGTTTACTCGGTATATTATCATTATTGGTATTGGAGCGTACGCTCCTAAAAAAAAAACTGGGGCAAGTCCCGACTTCCGCTATCAGTCGATACCATGAGCAGCAAAAAGGTAAGTGACCACGAGGCAGGACGACGCTTATCTATCTCAAGATCCAGTAACAGTGTTTCTCGGCTGCGCAAAAACCGTGGGGAGGGGAGCAATTGGATTCATCGTGAAAGTAATCCTCGGTTCCTTACTTGTGCCATTCCCCCAGGTCACAGGTGATTGATCGCTGCTTTCTCGGAACTTGGTATAAAATGCCTGGTTGAGTTTTGTACCGGGTCGCAAACACCCAGAACATCTTCTATCCCAGAAAATATCACTGAGCTGCTTTCTGGCTCTTTGTGCATAACTCCAAGGAATAATCTCGAGTTTCGACTTGGCCCCGCTCAACATGCCCATCTACCTGTCCATGCAACGGGTGCGCTTCTCGAGCCCGGACGCGTACGAGAAATTTAAAGTCCTCTTCGCCGACACGCGTCGTCACCTGATGACGCTGCCCGGTTTCCTCCACCTGACCTGGTGGGAGCACCCGGACGACCGGAGCTGGTACAACGAGTGCAGCTTCTGGACGAGCCGCGGGGCCCTGTACGACTGGCACAAGAACGTCTACCACAAGTACTGCAAGACGTGGGCCGCCAACGGCGCTATCATGGAGGACATCATCACGAATTTCGAGCTGGTCGGCACGCGACTCCTCCGCATCTGCCCTGTCTGCAACCTGGCCCAGGACAAGAAGTACGACCTGGCCCAGGAGCAGGCCGTGCTCCGCGAACAATGTCCCCAGTGCGGCTTCCATTTCCCCGTGCTCGAGGAGACGCCGTCCAGCTTTGCCGTCTTCAAGGACGCCATAGTCCCCACGGAGGACGCGGCGGACAAGAAGGATGCAGAGGTCAGTTGCCCCCATGGAAAATGAGGCTTGGAGGTTGCCACGTGCCAGGACCGAAGCACCTTTAATCGCAATGCACGAGGGGATGTGACAACCAGGGTGCTATTGCCGACACGACTTTACTCTTAGGTTGCCGCGAGGGGAGAGACTACGCCTTCAAGCTTGCAGCGGATGGTTCTCGAATTGCGTTACCGGCGTTTCACCATGGTAATAATATTGGTATGTTGCAGAATCAAGGCGGGTCAGGGGAAAGCTATTCTCTGATGAGATCGCGATACCCTGTGAATGGGGTGATACGAGTTCAGGAGATATGCTGACGGTCCATCCACACGAAGCGTTGGGTTCGTCTCTAGCAGAGAGCATACGATACTAACGAATAGCAATTTCTTCATGCTTCATAGTTCGGGGCTGTCTCATATTATGCAGAGTGCATTTTCAGCTTGACAAGATACTGACTGGCCAGACTCCGACTGCCTTATCCGCCAAAACATTTTGCTAGTCCAGATCCTCAAGTTCCTCAAGCACCATTCGTGTCGTGTTATCACGCATAACTCCTGTTATCTGGCGGACATGTGTTTACCACATAAAGATAGAGGGATACCACCTCTCCCATATACCCGACCCAACCATCCCATGCCTTGATCAATATATTTAAACACGTTGTTGCGACCTGACTGTGACACTGCCTGAGAGGTGTACTTTCCCAGGGATATACTTTTGTTTGCGTACTCTTCCCCAAACCCACAATGTCAATTGTCTTCTACCATCGGAATTGTTAGTAGAAGTTACCGCGGGGCACCTAGTGATTCAAGTTAAAAAGGAGTGGCACCGACACTTGGAAGTTGTATCTTACAGCGAGAAATATAGCAGTCGTGATCGCTCCAATGACAAACGCAGTGATGAGAGCTTGGACGAAGATAGTGTCTTGAATCTGGCGCAGCGCCGGCTCCTGGATCCAGACTTCGCGATCAAAGATCTTGCGTATGATGTTGCGTTTCTCATATTTGGCCACCCAAGGCTCGTCTTCATAGCTATTGGAAGAGCCCAAGCTGTCGAATGAAGTTTTCTTCTCTGGGGAAGTGTCGTCTTCATCACCGAAAAGCTCCCACGGTCGAAGATGTCGGTGATGCATGCCATGCAGAACCTACTCCGTTAGAAGGGGTTCCTAAGAGAGAAGATGTTTTCGTATGACTTACAACACACATGCCCTTCCAAGCGGCAAACAGGGTCGCAATGCCAATAAAGAGTCCGAGAAAGACCAAAGCCCGCCAGCCTCGATTGGCTGAACTCAGTGTGATGACAATGCCGTAGACGATGCCGCCAACAATTCCGGCTACGCCCAGGAATCGTGCAAAGGCCTGTCTCGGTTTGTTGCCGTTACAGATCGTCCAGCGGATAAAATTGGGGTGAGCTTGATGCCGAAGAGTCCATTCGACCGTAGCAATAACATCACGAAACGCTGAAGGGTGAGTTGTCACGGATAGGGCCTTCAGAAGGACAGCTTTCTCCTTGGCCGACAGATTTAGCAATCTCGCCCCACCGTCAGCTAAGTAGATGGCGATGATGCGTGAGATTTCCTCCCGGAAAGGTTGGATGGTGACTGATTTCACATTAGTGCAACAAAACACACAAGGAACACTGTCAACGTACACGGCTGAAGAGTTCCCGCTTCTTCAAATGCCATCTCGGCTCTTTTCCCGTGCTCAGTGGTTCCTGTTCGGAGTGTCGTAGCGTCCTCACTGTAGCCGAGACTCGAGGGGACCAGGCTGCCTTGGTCTGTGGCCGAGACTGAAGAAGTCCTGGGGGGCGTGTTGAATGGATTAGAAGTAGTGTCCGGGGGAGCGAGTTTCGCATGGGGATCGAAATCTGTCCCTTTCAACACTGAAGCAGCAGCACTTGTCATCTTCTTTGGAAGTTTCTCTTTTTCACCCTGCGTCTTCTCCGCCAATGCTTGATCTGCGGTCCACTCAGGGGCAAGTTTTTTCTCGTGGTCGGGAAGCTCGTTGAAGCGCTTGCAATAGTCGTGATACCACAGGTAGAACTGCAGGTTTTCGGCGTCATACTCAATGTAGCGCAGGAAGTCCATGAATTCACGTGTGGTCACAGGCTACAACATGGATGAATTAGCTGAGGGACTATTCTACCAAGGTCGGTGAGCCCCGGCTCTGAACTTACAGGACAAGTTCCGCCGCTGATGATTCTGTCAAAGGAGAGGGCATCTGGTATGCCATAGGGGCAGCTGGAGCCGGAGTTGATGGACTCGACTCGGCCGTCCGACTCGGACCCGAGCGAATCGCGGGAGGAGGTAACGTAGGCCGGACGACGATATGATAGTGAGAGAACCATGTTGGCTGAGAGCGGTGATGTCTCTGATGACACGCGACAAGGTACACGTCTTCAGGGACAGCTGTTCCTGGTACAATCTGAGGAGGTAGCACAGAATAGACTGACTGAGGGTCAATCGCACGTGGGAGGACGGGAGGTATCAGCTGCTCAAGATATGCTTGACAGCTTTGCCAGAGGCGTTCAAGGCTTTCAAGAAGCAATCAACGGGTATTTTGCGGGGGAAACTGAAAGTGCCAACGGGAGAAAGAGGGCAAAGCTAGAGTAAATGAGCTGGAGGAGGTAGCCAGAACCAAAGTCGACGTCGTGCTCAGCAAAGTCCAAAGGGAAGTAAGTCTCTGGTCGTGCCTGCCACAACAGACAGAGTTCACTGAGACACGCGGGCAACGAGGCAGGTTTATGTTCTACGTGTCATACCTGCTGAGAGGAGATGCATTTGAGGAGTCCATGGTGGCTGATCAGGTCCCGACAAGGTTCTGGCGAATGGGTATCAGGGAGACACAGCGCCATGGCTGGCAAAGACATGCATGGCCGTGTCCAAAGGAAACTCGACCCATCGAGAGGCAACCTGGTCCTGGTCAGGGCCTTTCGAAAGTAGCGACAGGTAGAAGCAGCAAGGGGGAAGAAGTCTCTGTCTTCCTTCCGAAGTGGGCTGCATGAGAAGGTTGGTTGTGTGTGTGTGGGTGCCGTTGAAGGCAAGGGGCTTGCTTGAACCGTGTAGTTTGTCTGTTTCTTCGTTCTACCTGTCATGCATTTACAAAGAGCCATGCGGCTGGCAAAGTTCGGGATCCGGTGAAGGCGAGGGGCATCTGAGTCGATGACAGCGAGCAACGATGCCAATTGGTGGCAGTAGGGAATCAGGCAGCAGATCGGCGCGATCGCATTGGCATCGAGGCTCCGCTCGCTAAGCTAGTGCCCACTAGTCTACACCATTTAAAGTCCGGTAGCCAATTATGTCGCGTTATTAAGAGTGCTAAGAAATCTTGACGAGCTCCACTGCGTCATGGCCTCGTGTCTCGATGCTCTTCCACCACTTTTTCACTTTTCTCTCACTTGTCCATGTCTTGAGCAAGGGTCGGAGGCCCGTGGCCATTTTCAAGGCCTCAAGGACGTTGTACCAGCGCTGATCACCACCAAACCACCGAGTTTTTGTTCCGATGGCAGTCGCCGAGCTCAATCGTCGTCAATATGGCAGCGGGAAAGCAATGTCAAATGTGCACTGTCAACTCGGCAAGAGGTACGAATAGGTGGTCAATCTGTCTTCCCAAGAAACAACTCTGAGAGGACGCGAGAGAGCTTGGGCCACTGTTCCCCGCCACCCGTGGTCATCCAATGGTCCAGTCGTGACACTCTGTAACCCTGGCTGAGGTGTCAATAGGCAAGGTACTGGCAAGACCTCTGATTCCCCTCGAATCATGAGCCACTTGTTGCTCCTCTCATCCCGTGGATGGTCAAAGCGCCAGGAGTAACTAAAACCAAAGTCAACTTTTCGTACCTGAATCCCCTGGCTCAGCTACGCGAATGATTGGGATTTGGCCATTTCAGGTTGAACTCAAAAGATTGCATGCACCAGAACATCGTGATCTTTCCTTTCACAATCACACCTGGGCAAACGCCCACGCCGGTAGCCTGAAATGGATACCGACATTCGCACATGGCCGTTTCCAGCACTTGTGGATCTTGGTCAAGTGGAGATTGAGATATGCGAGTGGGACGAAACTCTGTCTTTTCTCCCGAGTTCGCCAGCTTTACCTCTCACACCTCTGTATGTCGTCTTGGTCGTCCTTCGAATTTGGTGAGCCACCTGGAGAACGTTGAACTGTTGTATCTGACTATCTAGGCCCTTGTTGAAGGGTTCTGGACAAATTTCCGTCAGCTCCCCTCAAGTCTGTCTGCTGTCAACCAACCCTTTCAGCTTGGCCAGACTTCTCCCTGTGCTACCTGTCAAAAGAGGCTGGCATCTTGGAGTTCCATTTTCGGTATAGCTAAGACGAAGGGTTGCACTTGTCACACCGTCGACTGTCGTTGACCAAGGAGTACCGCCTCATGCCTACCAGCTTCCTCATTAAAATGCCGGGTAGCTAGCCTATCCGAACAAAACTCGGGCTTCACACAACTCCTTTGCAGCTCGTATCGCGCCTCAAACAAACGGTTCTGGAGTAATGGCATACTTTTCTCTGGCGCAAACAACGTGGAAATGCCCATGTCGACTCCGGATTGTGGTCTAGAGTAGCGAGCTGAACGCCACCCACAAGTCTCTTGAGCTGCTGATTTGATTGACGTAAGAGACAGAGAGCCTCCTCGCCTATCAATGAATCTATCCGGGCTAGTATTCCCACCTTCCCGTGTGTCTGGGGTCATTTTGAGAATAGTGGAATCACGAATGTCAATGAAACCGCTCGCTCAGTTGCAGGAAGTCCTTCCGGTTCGCCAACTTTTGTCCAAGCAGTATCATTCTGGCCATCTCCCCCATTCAAGGGTCAAGGCGACAACCGTCTTGGAAGATTTAGCAAGGCACTTCTCAGAGAAACTTTCGGTGGGGATCCGTTTCTTGGATTCCCATGTGGACCGGATGGTTGCGAATTGTCGACAGATTGCCACCGCGGCCATGGCAATCAAACTCTCGCTAAAGCCTTGCCGTTTACAGCGATGACCTCCGCCAAACCCCAGACAGACCTTGACAAACTCGGCCCATGTCCACACTCAGGGGGGAGTTTATCTGTAAAAACATGGCCTAAATCTCGACCTCCATCAGGTTCAGTGGCGAACACAGCTACTTGATGTTAGTCTTTTCCTTGAGCCATTTCCATTTGCCATCTTCGATCTAGTGTGGGGTGAGAGCTGAGATCTCATCCACACCACACTCCACCTTTTTCCACAGTCATGTCCGTATCAATCCATCTGCCCTTCGGAGTAAGCACATCTGCCGGCGTGTGGCTTGACTAGTATCACCCCGAAGTGCTCGTCTCCGGTTTATTCGAACACGCAGTAGGTGGTAACACACCACCACATCGCCGAGGGAAGGGTGGACGCAGGAGCCACGAGTTGGCAACAGCTTCCTTCCCGCGTGGAGGCCTTCACTGGGCTAAACCCACGTGCCTGTTCTCGTACCTCGCAGCAGTGGTTCACCCCTTGCAGCCAACGCTCAACTGGCTTTTACATACAGACCTTTTTTTCGAAAGTTGCGGGTCAAGGGATATGCAAGGGGCATGGCTTCGACCGTCGAGTTTACAGAGTGCTTCACCCGAATCTCCAATGAAAGAACGAAAGGAAGGGAAACTTCTTGTGCTCAACTTCTAAAACACTGGCCTGTGTTTCTACAGCAAGCTTCCCAATGTCGATGGACGGAACTGTTGGAGACCTGCTCGATGTTGCTTCATCGCAAGGGATGTGCCAGAGTTTCTTTTGGAACTTCTCGAATAGCAAACTCTTTGATCAACCCCCGTCGTTCTCACAGATGGAAGAACCATTGTTTCGTGCACTGGAAGGTGGGCAAGTTTTGTTGTTCCAATTGTCTGCTATATTTGGTGTCTCTTTGTGATTAATGATTATAGAGTGGTAATTTTTACTCAGATTGCAATGACAAAGACAGCCAGGCCTGTTCTAATACCAACTTCTAGGATATCAATGGGCGTTTCCCATTCACCAATTGAACATAGACGCCCATCCGAATAGCAAAATCGACCCTTTCTCGTTTCGAGCACCACCTTTGTGCGCGTCTCTTCACCCAATCAAGGTTTCCATTCTGTGCCTTATACCACGATGTTTTCCTTGTGGCGCGGAGATGTCTCGACGTGCCCTGAAAATCAGAATTACTACCAGTGTTCCTCTGTTCCATACGCAGGGTGTTGCACACACGACCCTTGCGGTGCTGGTGTTTGTGCAGAAACCCCTCCTGATTCCGACCCAGGCTCATGTGGAGCAGGTATCACTGTGACTGTGACCCATACAATCCTTCAGGGCGCTGCTACCAGTACTGTCAACACCCCGACTAGCCCTTTCGATATGGCAACAGGTGAGCTGGATGGGACATCTGCCGACCAAAGCAGTCCCATTCCCAGTGCCACTGGTGCTGTCTCCGCGACGCCCAGTGCACAAGTGTCCTCCACACCTTTCCCTTTTATTCCAATATCAGCCTCAAATACCACCTTGACAAGCGTAGTACCGGGAACCACCATGACCGTGCACCTCGTCCCTGCTACTCCCAGCTCTAGTGTCGATGTCATCGCCAGTGCTACCTCCAGTGAATGTCCAAAACCAACGGCATCCTCAACAACAGGACCGACGCGAACGCCTCCAGCAACGATAGCTGGAAGTGTCATTGGCTCCATGGCGGGACTGGCCCTGATAGTCACACTTCTCATTTGGTGTTGCCGAAGGAAACGAAAAATAACCTTCAAGCGGAAAGTGCAAAAGACTGACCAGGAAGAGCAGTTGAACCAGCTACAGTCGGTCAAAGAGGAAAGAGGCCAAGCTCTTCGACGACTCGAGAATAATGACAAGGCCCTTCCAAGCCCGCGTTCGTTTGACTTTGGTCTTCCCCCAATACCAAAGAACTCGAGTCCTGTAATGGCGCAGCAGTGGCTATAATTTGATAGGCAAGGAGGTAAATCCCAGATCTCAAGCAAGAGAGTTCGTACAGATTCTGAGTTAGTGACTCTTGTATATACTAAAAGATTGTGCTTGCATTTCCTTCCTGTCTTCAAGCAGCTTTGACTGTGCTTTGCGTACTCTCTTTCTCATTGAGAGGCATTCCTGCAGAGCATGGCAGTCGTGAGACTTCACTTCCTCACGTTGTTTGTACATCCAAGAGCCACCGTGATGACGCATTAGGCAAAGTGCCTTGGCAGCCACGCAGCTTAACTTTATATCTTCGTCTCAATCAACTCCTTCAAGTCTTCCTTCTGTACTTCTCCATGAGGAGAATGAGCTGTCGTGCTGCCCCCTGTCTGGGCAGCACAAATGCACAGAATGTCCCGTTATATCCATTTTCCTGCTTTATAGTTATGCGAGAGCTCCTCTCGGTGTTACACCGCCAGAGATTACTCATGATGAGGCCGTCATCGCTCCCTTGCCCTGGACTCTCATGCTCATCTTGAAACATCTAACCTCGCGATGCCGTTGCTCGGTGTTCTTGATATGAAAGGCGAAGAACCATTAGCTTCCTAGCTCAACGGGAGTGAAGACCTCCTGTATCATATGCGCCAAGCGGGTCACTCACATGACCCTCCAAAAATCATCGGTATATATTGTTATTCTCCCAAATTTTGTCGCCTGAAAAGGTGAGAAATTCCTCCCTTTCACTTCTATTCCTACTGAATACTAACAATGCCATAGGCAGCGCCCAGGTCCCCGGGAGTTGCGGAGGGCCCGTGCGCCCATCTGTTGCCATTACACCGGGCCCACGAGTAATGTGCACCAGTCCTCCGCGAAGGAAATCCACTGTAGCGGTTGGCAATCGGGCCATACGGATTTCAGCATTCTGACACCTCTAGTCTCGGCACTAGGGCTGTCAGATGCCCTTTTGCTACTTGAAACAAGGTTCGAAACATGATCAGTATGTCCTTCTTAGTTTTTTCCTTCGGCCTTTTGTATAACTACTTCAATAGAGTCTACTAGAGCTTTCTCTTTACTGGTTGTGGGAACTAACACGCCAAGGTCAATATGGTGAAGCTCGATAATGTGAACACTACTCAAGATACATTGACTCAAATGGGCGTAATACTAGTGTCGACGTGCCATAGTAATCAGGTTGAAAGAGCAATTCCTGACAATGATCCATGAAGATACCCTCTCGCCTATTCAAGCGGACGCTGGACTACTTGCGAGCGGTTCATCGGATCGGAAAGAACGATGATATACACAGGGAAAGCCGGGTCGGGCCTTACTGCAATTGCGAGAGAGGTGACATCGGGATTGTCGGGGTGCCAGTTCACATGCTTGACAGGTTCTCGCCCCGGACAAAGTGACAGACACCGAAGCTGGCAACACCCTGCTTGGAGAGCAAACACGTCATCAGAAGCGTGAACTTGATTTCTGAAAGGCGACTTCCTCAAACTGGTAGAGGGACTCAGCGATCTGTGTCGAAGGAACGAGGAAACCATTGGTGAAGGTGGACAGAGTACACAGGACTATAATTGGTGGATCTGGGGAGCACATGTATTTTGTGGAGCAGGTCAAGAAGTTGAGCGCTCGAAACTATGTATGATCAATTGGAGAGCAGAATAGGACCACTTTCCTGATGTCCCTGTTTGCTTTGGAATCATCTCATCCTTTGTGGTCATCCTCATCATGGCTTGAAGCGGCTGGGAGGTCGGCCAAGGGAGACAGACTATCTACGTCTCAAGAGTCGTCGGCAGACTGCCACCAAAACCAGTCAAGGCGATCATGTACGCTATCAAAAAAGTCAAGGGGTTCGCCGGTCACGCCGCAATACGAAGAAGCCCGACCGATTCGGAGACTTTGTCCAAGACCCAAGCGATGATATAGACGATGATCAACAGTCGGATGAAGCAGACAACAGCGACCGCAGGAAGCGACAGAGACTTATATCCCCCAAACAATCCACTCTT
>WJFF01000242.1:28836-42370 GCA_011800825.1 Fonsecaea pugnacius | reverse complement strand
GGGGATTGGTGACGGGCGTGATTGTCGTGGTCGGACCCATTGTGGGAAGAGGTGGAGAGAACGGCATTGGTGAATCCACCTTCTTCGGCAAACGTCTCGTTGATCTGGCGCATCTCTTCCACCCAGCGGTACGCCTTGGGCGGCATGCTCACCAAGCCTCCCTGGGCAAAAGCGAGCAGCTGCGGGCTGAATTCCTGCAGGTGGGCCTGAAGTTCCTTGAGCACGCCGCACGTCTGGGCCGTGGTGAAGGACAAAATGGAAAGCGCCGTCATGCCCTTGGTCAGGGCGGCGAAACAGGACTTCAACGCCGACGCGGTGCCGATTTTGGGGCCGACTATCCGCATGTTCATCAGCTCAATCAACGCGGGAGTCAGGAGGTCGGCGTGTTTAGGCCCGGAGACGACGATCGACGGCTTCTTCCAGGTCTGGTCTGGTTTGAGTGATGGAGGGGCTCCGATGATGCCGCCGTCGAGGAAGTCGATCGGGATCGGGTCCAGCTCTGGCTCGGATTCTCTCTTCGGGTGAAAGGAGAAAGTGCGCGAGATGGACAGTCTTCGGGGCGAGGCAGGAGTCATTGGCGTTGAGAACATGGAGGCGATGGTTCGGGCTGTCTTGGGACTAATGGCATTCATATCGATGTACGTCAGACTCGGCGCCTGCGATACAGCCGCGGTGCCTCGTCGTTCACTGCGCCTCTTGATCGCCGTTTGCGAGCGGCAGGATTCCAGCGCCCTTCGAGCCGTCGCTATGGCATCCCGAGGAGGCACGATGCTCAGGATAATGTCCGCCTCGGCCACGAGCTGTTCGTCCGACTCTAAGGTGGTGATCTGCGACGACTTGATCCGGTCAAGGGTATGCTGACTTGAGGGCCGTTCAGCAAAGAGTTCAATGTCATCTAGACGGAGATCTGAGGGCACTTGCCTTCTGCCCTTGGCGACCGTGTAGACGGTGTAATCGTGATGGCGAAGCAGCCGGGCAACCCCCATGCCCATGTCACCTATGGAGAGGATACCTACGGAGGGGGTGATTTGCGTCGACGAGGTCGCCATTGTTGTTCTGTGGAGAGGGAGGGATGGATCCAGGGAGACGACGAGCTTCAGGGTTTACAGGCTGAAGAGGGCTAGGGGATGTCGAGAAAGTGAAATCATAGATGATAAGATGAAACGAGATGTGTCGCCTGACTCTCACCACCTGCCAACGTTGCCCATCTTGGCCTGGGCGGTTGGTTCCCCGCATCTTTGTCCCACCGACACCGATTGAACCTGATTCCGCAACGCGGACCGACTCTTGCGTGACTTGGATTGAGAAACGGCATAGATATGGAGGTAATACTCACGGCCAGTTAGTGGCCAGCAGGACAAGACCATCTCTGAAGTGTCGTTCACAATACGCGTGGTAGTAAAGAAATTCGATTCATCCATCCGTCTCCAAGATCTGTGTATATTCTATTCTATTTGTATGCTCAGCAAATCAAAATCTAAACGCCCATGAAATGAAGATGTTGCTCAAAACGCGATCAGGTGCTACCAAGTTTTGTGCGCCGTTTTCTCTCACTTGTATCACATTTCCTGCCGTCACACACAGAATTTGTCGCCCCGCCTCCCCTATCAGGTATTACATTATGTATAGTGGATATGATTTTCTTGTATCGGGAGACTCATTCGGCGGCGTCTTATATTGCCGAGATCTTGAAGCTCCCTGGAACCTGCTTCTGAAACACGCCCGTCGGA
Organism: Fonsecaea pugnacius; assembly: GCA_011800825.1. Classification (NCBI taxonomy): domain Eukaryota; kingdom Fungi; phylum Ascomycota; class Eurotiomycetes; order Chaetothyriales; family Herpotrichiellaceae; genus Fonsecaea; species Fonsecaea pugnacius. Next base: position 40,640 of record WJFF01000242.1, on the reverse strand, counting down.
TCATACTTGGCTGCCACTCTCTTGATGAAGTTGACGTTAGTGGTCCCGTATGACTTTAGAGGATTCTGGTCCTTGTCGGCGTAGTTGATGTACCTGAACGCTACATTGCCGTTCTTCGATAGCGCGTATGACTCGAGGGCACGTGCGTACGCTGCAACCGCATCGTGGGCAGCCTGTTGATACGCTGGGTTCTGGAAACCGACACTGCCGATCCATAGAATCGAGTTTTTCTTCACCGAGTTCAGGCCGAGTACGTTGCCACCTTGTCTGGCTCCGATCTCAGCATACAGTGAGGGTAAGGGCTGTATAACACACTGGGAGTTGAATTGATCGGCCCCGAGAGTGGATTTTAACCTTGCGACCATTTCATCGTGCAGCGCAAGTGCTTTGTTTGCGATGTTGACGTCGTTGTTGAAGGTGAGTGTGTGCCAGATGACGCTAAATCGATTAGAAATGTTCGTCATGCAATATCCGATGTCACGGAACATCAGCGAGGTTGGAGGGAGAAACTCACCGGTCATCGCTTGGGTCCTTAAATTTCTCGCCGATCTCGCCGAGGGTGAGGAAATCCAGGTCCCGCGCGATGGCGGGAATCTGAAGAATCTCCCTGAGAGCAGTCGCATTCTCCACCCCGAGTGTATTGATGGCAAAGGTTCCGATTGAAGTTTCCCCGGGTACAAAGGAGTTGTAAGCTGCTAGGGCAAGATGGGCGTTGTCCGGATATTGGCGAAGATTGTTGATGAAGTTGACCAGAGCCGTTGTGACTTGAGGGCCAACAGACTTGTTATGAAGGTTGAAGCCTCCCCAGGCAGTCGTAAGAGGCGTACTTGTAACGTCGAATCTCGTTACGATGCCATAATTGGCCCAGCCACCTTTCAGCGCTTTCCAGAGATCCCGATTCGAATTACAATCAGCGTTCACGATCCGCCCATCGGCAAGGACAACTTCGAACCTGACCACCTGGTCGCAGGCCAATCCATTCCGACCCGACAAGAATGAGAAGCCACCGCCAGTCAAGAACCCTCCGATTCCAACACCAGCATCACGGCCGCCAGTAACGGTGACTCCAAGAGGTGCGAGAGTGTTATAGACGTCTCCCCATCTTGGACCAGGTTGAATGGAAACGACCTTGGTCTGAGAATTGTAAGTCACGGCTGTCATGAGGCCCAAATCGATTGTCACGCCGTCTTTGATGTCGCTCCCGCCAGCCCACATAACGTGCCCGCCACTGCGAACTGCGAACTTGGCCTTTGCCTTGGCCAAGGTTTTTACCACTTTGGAGACGTCGGCCGTGCTTCGTGGCTGAACAATGCATTGTGGTCCCAGCGCGGCGCTTGGTGACCAGTAAGACGCCTCGCGTGCGGCATAGGCAGGGTCGGAAGGATAGAGCAGCAGAGATCTAAGACCTGCGTTCCAGAGGGCAGAGCACTGTGTCACTTGTTAGCCCCTTTACTCTTGGTGAAAGTTGGTGCAGCCTCATGTAGGCGTAGCAGCCACCGTCAACTGGACCACACAAGTGTTTGTCGAGGCCAGCTCGAGGGCTCTTTAGCAGTGGGACATGAACCACCATCTATATAGAGTGAATTGATGGTGTGATGATAGATGGATATTTCTGGACGTACACCACTGGATGAAGCACTCTGCGTCGAGACGCTGTCGGTTGCCGCAGAGATTCCCAATTCCTCGATCGGCGGAGAGCTGTCCAATTCCTCGATTGGCGCAGAGAGGTCTAGTTCATCGGTTTGCGCAGACACCAACAGGCAAGCTGATAGCACCGCCGCTAATCTAGCAGCCCAAAAGAATGTTCGAACCATCGTGGCGACGTATGGTCGTTGAAGTTTTGAGAGTGATTGGAACGATCAAACCCTGAAGGCCACGAAGTCAATGCTGGAGTTCGTCTTCTAGAAGTTGGAAAATCAATGTACTATGTATGCCCTACCACAAAATACTCGGCCCGACTACAGACGGCTGATAGGAAGTCCCATGGTAGAATTCACGCTGATGCACCGAGGCAAGGAGGAGCCACAGCACTTCCACACGTCCATTTAGCTCCACCCTCGAGGCCGATTTTGTCGGTCTTGCCGAAGCCTTATACCTTGTCCATCGCAAGGAGGGTTATAGCTTGCCATCGCTTAAGTGTTCTGGACTGCTGTAGGAGAAACATGATTTCGTCTAAGTATTCCAAGGGCCTCAATACAATAATCGCTCACTTGCCCTCGGCGTTCGCATCTCCGATGGTGCCGGGTGAACAGGAAGCAAGAACAATGCAAAACAGCATAAAGCACTTGGCCGTGCCAAGTAGGTCAGAGGTCGTGCTTGTAGGCCTTGAGTGGGGGCATAGAGATTGCGCACTAATGATGCCTGTCTCCCATGTATTTGTACACAGCAGCACCGTGTGGTCTCTGCGGTTTTCAGTGATTAGTCACGCCACGACGTCTCCGAATTCCTCTGGATCGATGTTCAATGCAAGAACAGTGAAGATCTGCAGGGCCGAACAGAAGGTTGGGACAAAGACGGCGGCGGCACCCAGCGACTACTAGGGTGTTCTGATCCTTGCTCTGTTGTGAATTGAATCCTTTACCTAAGGGTTTGGCTCGACCGAGACTTTCTCGGGCACATGAACCTCGTCCACACCGTAGTGCGATTCCTTTCCGGTTGTGAGGACCTGGGGCCGAGGTCTCTCTCATTCGATAGTCCAGAAATTGGTGTAGTGTGTACCGAGTACATGTGGGTGTGGTGGAGTGTGAGTTCGATATCGTAACGGGGATTTATGCCAAGAAGATTGGCCACTAGCCATGCAGGGGAATTCCTTTATTCCGGCCACCCGAAGGAGCAGCGCAAAAGTCTATGTCAACAGCAAAGGCACTAGTTCGTACCAAAACGTGGCCGCAGACCTTGTCCTGCTTGTCTAGCAACATTTGTCTCAGGCACCGCCTGGGATGTGCCTGGTTAATGCGGCCAAGACACGAATTCCGTCATCTGGCTACCCAAGAGCTAATTGTACCGGGTTTGTTGATCACCGTCTCGAGATCAACGTCACCACGTGGACTCGTCAAAGTGATTCCCACCTATACAACCTGTTCTCCCACTAAGAGCCGTGGCACGAACTCCTACTTGCGGGATGCTCAGAACACCTGGCAGAACCGATGAACCATATGATGCATAGGGCCGTGCGGGTCGTCCAGGATATACCTGTACTCAAATGCACAGCCGACCCAACTCCCTCTAGCGCTTGACTTGATCCAGTGGTACTTGGTATTTTCTACGAGTCGTAGTCTACGACTCGTAGCCGGGCTTCGTCCATGCCTTGGCAGGAGAGTCTGTGAGACTGGTGGTTTTCTCCGTATAAGGCACTGTCACCACTATGCCAGTACTACGAGGTACCGTGATGGTTAATCTCCCCTTCGATCAACTTCAAGGTCAATAACACGAGAGCTAAGGTTTGAGCTAAACCTTACAGGCTACGGACTGTTGATCACAGAATAGACCGGCGTCAGGGAGTCCAATCCAGGCTACCCCGGTGCTCTGACAGGACTTGTATTCTCGAACCGCTTCTCATCAATGGGGAAGGAGAGGGAATCAAGGGAAAAAGGTACCAATACGAGGTACAAACTTTCTCATTAGAGCCCGAGTTGCATACTGTAACATCGTGCTCTAGATACAAAAACAAGGAAATGCTTTCTTGTCCTCACCGCTAGTCCAAGGGCCGTGCTCGTGGGTATCTGAAAATCTTTTCCAGTTGTCCTGCAAGAGGGGAGTCCGGCGACCACTAAAGACTAGAATACAACGGACCGAAGGGACACTGTTGGAATGACACATTTCCATAATGTGTCTGTCGTGGAAAATGTTCGGGTCTCTACCGGTCCACAGAAGCTCTATACAGAACACTCTGCCCTCATTCCCGGTGATACGATTCTTCTCAGGCATCTTCCGGTGCAGCCAGGGATCTGGCGGGAGCGACATGTACACTCACTTATGCTTAGGGGATATCCCGCCCCGAGACCGTCGGAAGTGCCACCAAGACTATTGGACGTTATTGCCTTGTCATTCTGGAACAGCAGTCGTTCCACACGAAAAGAGCACCGAGGTAAAACCGAGGTGCATTTGATCTACAATTCCGCGCTATGTAACAGTACGGCGGCGGCGAAATAAAGACTAAGGGGCACCTCGCGCACCTCGTGCAGCTCGTGGCGTACTGGTCTAGTGCCTGGCAGAGTCAGAACAGTGCTTCCCCGTCTTGGGGGAGCGACGGTGCGGTCCAAGTCTCCAAAAGCCAACTCCAAGGTGCTACGAGTACGTAAAATGATCCCAGCCATATTATGTGCCCCTACCAAGTAAGCAAAACTTGGAAAACAACACCCCCTTACCGTGACAAGCCCCCATCCTACACGAGGTGAGCTGGGGTCACTGCACTCCAGGTCTTGACCTCTAGCCATGTGCCACTGGCAGGCTCCTTTTCCTGTCAAAGGAAGGGGGACCCTTGACACCACATGGGATGCACAATGCACATTTAGAGACCAGGCCTCCCAGCCTGGGGACTCATGAACCCGACATCTGTCACATCTCTTCACCCACAGGTATTCTTGCCAAAGCGCCTGGTATCGGCCATGGCGATGGTCAATGGAGTTCTCGTCGCCATCCCCCCACCCGAGGGCTATGTGGTTGACTTTGAAAATCCCCAGAGACGATCACTCCCGGCGATATACATCATCGCGGGAATCGGAATGTTCCTGGCTCTCCTGTTTCTGGCTCAACGCATCTATGTCAGGCTGCGCCTCTTCCACGCTCTCGGTCTTGACGATTGTACGTTGAAACAAACCCATGTTCTGTTGGCTTAGTCTATTCGCAATCTGGCGCTGACTTCAAGTGTGTATTGGATAGACCTGGTGATTCTGGCTTGGGTTCGTCTCATCATGCCTCTTTCCCAAGTTTCCCTGGATATTTTGTGGTCCCCCTCCCCCAGAACGGCCGTCAGATGTGGTGCAATGCGGCATCAAGGAAATAATCACCTCTTGAGCAGGTCGACTACTCTCGTCCTCATACATGAGACTGACGCGACGTTGATATAGGCACTCACGGTGGTCTTGCAGGTCATGATAATAAGTGAGTGAATGCCTGTTGATCAGTCAAACTTGATAGGGATTGACCTACATGCTAGGGGGCCTCGTTCGAAAAGAGTCCGCAATACACGCCTGGGAGATGCCAATTGCCAGTTTTGCAGAGTTCGTAAAGGTACGGCTTCCCTACAGAGGTGAAGATGCTTTTTCTTTTTACTGACGGCAATGTTAGTACTCAGCGTACATCCAGCCAATGATCTACATAGTTCCGACGATGCTCTCAAAGTTGGTTCTCCTCATATTCTTCTTGAAACTGGGTAACCGGCAAAAATGGTACATATGGAGTATCTGGTTCACCATGGCCGTCACCGTTGGATCCAATATCGGGCTGCTCCTCGCGACGGCTTTCGGCTGCAACCCCATCCGAAAATCGTGGGACATCACTGTCACTGGAGGATCTTGCATCAACTTGCAAGCTGTGTACAAGTCGATCGCGGCATTCGGAATCGTCACCGACGTCATGATCTTTTTGATACCAATTCCCATGGTTATTCGCCTTCATCTCTCCCGGGCGAAGAAAGCAGGGCTTTGCTTTCTTTTCGGTCTTGGATCAGTGTACGGCCGTGTCCCTTTATTTGCTTCCACACGATCTCTGTCCTCTTCCTGCGGTGCGGTCTAGGTGCGCTGACACTGACACATCCTTTCGGGTTAACAGAACCGTTGTGACATCTATTGTCCGGCTCTACCTCCTCATTCGAGACTTTGGAACACTCGACGCTCCCTGGCCTGGCGGACCTGTTCTTGTAGGAATGTAAGTGTTTTCGACCCCCTTCCCCCTCTCTTCAACCATGGAATCCAATGCCCATGGTTTGTCGAGACCCCCTTGCTAAGCGGTCCCAACAGTTGCATCGAAGCCAACCTCCTCATCATGTGCGCATGCATTCCGACCCTAAAATACTTTGTCCAAGTGGTTGCTCCCAACTTGTTGGGCGCCAGCTCCGCCGGGAGGAGCAACAACGCCAACTCTGCGGGCCGCGGCCCGACATATCTCCTGGGCGGCCAACGAAGCGCCAACAGCACCCGTCCCAGACCAAAATCACAGAACTACCACGGCTTTGACGACGGCGACACGGGATTCCGCATGGGTGCGTTGGTTGAAGGTGGAAGACCCGTCGAGGTCGACAATAGCTGGAGGAACCACCATGACATGGCCGACGACAAGGACCGGGATGATGACAGTGCAAAGGCCATCATTCAGACAAAGTCTATGCAAGTCCATTACGAGAATCGAAGTATCTGAGGATGAGAAAGGGGGGAATAATCTCGTCCCCGTCCCACGCCTTGAAAGAGATCGAGTTTGGCGACAAATTTCGGGGAATGGGGTAGAAGGGGGGAAAGGCCTGCATCCGTGGATGAATGTCTCTTGTCCAGAACTCCCATATGGGACTATGGTTGATGAGCGTCGAGTACTGGGGTTCGTCGTAGTCCCGGTCCTGTTGACCACCGTCCAGGCTAGGCCTTCAATCCTGCTGGACCAATGGGCCCTGACTGTGTATTTGTACAATAGTGTCATTTTCTGGTGGTTCTCGAAAGTCAAAAACGATGCCGTACCTTGTAAGCCGATGGGAAACCCTAAAACTTCTTGCTCGCTGCACTTCAAGTTTTTGTAGAAGAACGCCGGCACTCCTTTGCCTGATACAGACACGACATAAGGTAATCAATAATAAAATCGGGCCAAGTCTCAACCTCGCGTCGCTATATGAGAGAGAGCATGACAGCACAAATCACTGCGTCCCTACAGTAGGTATGTAGGATTATGCCCAGGTGATCAATAGAGATAGGCAGGTAAATCAAAAACGACCGAGTCAAAGAGCACAAGGTACGTTTTCGTGCGCTAACAAGATTTCGAGGTCTACCAGCTGGGAACACTAACAAATGTAGGGTGATTCTAGCCAAGATATATGTGAACTCAGAACATAGTGAGAACCTGAGCAGCCCCGAAAAAAAAAAATGGAAGATGAAAAAAAGAAATGGGAATGATGACATTCGGAATTGAGCCGCTTTGATTCATGTTAGTTGAGATGTCACTCTCAGATGTAGGAGAGTGGTTACTCACAAGGCGGGACTCGAACCCGCAACCTTGAGGTTGGTTCTTGTGCTAAGAGCCACACGCTCTACCGATTGAGCTACTTCAAAGTTGGTTAGAAATGCGTGTCTCCTGAGGTGTTCAGTTGGTAATGACTTACCCCCGGCAGTGCTGGGTGATTGTTGTCGAACAATCTCTTTATCAAGTATATAAAGATGCAATTTTGTGCTGTGGAGTTGATTCGAGGCCTTGAGCCACGGGCTTGTACGGAGTAAGTAGGTACATGGTCACGTGCTAGTAAATTATGGCGCCATCGGACAACCCTATGGCCACGAAAGTACTAACTCGGCATCGTCGGTGTTTGGACCGAGCAATATACCTACTTCGGCTCAACTCACACCCAAGGCTCATCTGCAAAACAGCGGCTCGAGGGAAACAGAACAAAATGGATACAGCGACGAGGTCAACGGAAATTCCGAGCCGTCGGGAGACGCTTCAAGACTCTTACAACATCTATTTCCCTCCAACTGATTCCGGAGTAAGAAATCACCAACCCCAATTCTCACATCCGTTGAATCGATGGGATTGATGGGCATTTTGCTCTCGGCGCTCGATCGGTGACAATTATCCCGAGAGGGTCAAGCCGGCATTCCTCCGACTCTGGTTTGAGCAAACTACAATTTCTCCAATAGAGTGCGTTGTGATGACCACTCATTAAGGATGTGGTCACTTCTTTCGTCTATCTCGACAAATGCCCTCAAGACCACCTCATTGAGTGATCGAGGAGTAAAGTATCACGAGTGATATGTGAATCGGTGATCATGGCCACGACTAACCACACTTTCACGACAGCCACGCAAAACGGAGACAGCCGCAGCTCGATATCCAAGGACTATGATCTATCTCGACCCATTAACTCGACGTCCGGCCTTCGTTCTGGACTGACTTCATATGGCGACGCCCACTTCTCGCTGTTTCTCAGGAAAGTATTTATCAAAGCCCTGGGATACTCCGACTCGGCGCTCTCCTCACCCATCATTGGGGTCATCAACACCTACTCGTCATTCAATCCTTGCCATTCTAATGTGCCACAACTTATTGAAGCGGTCAAACGGGGTGTCTTGGCCTCGGGGGGTTTGCCTGTCGATTTCCCAACCATCAGCATCCATGAGAGTTTTGCCAGTCCGACCAGCATGTATCTCAGGAACTTGATGAGCATGGACACGGAGGAGATGATCAAGGCCCAGCCGGTAGATGCAGTGGTCATGATAGGCGGGTGTGACAAAACCGTTCCGGCTCAGTTGATGGGTGGCATCTCCGCAAACAAGCCAGTTATCCCTCTCATCACCGGGCCCATGATGCCGGGTTCCGTAGAAGGGGTCAGGGTCGGGGCTTGCACTGACTGCCGAAGCTATTGGGCACGGTATCGAGCGGGTGGCGTCGACTTGGAAGACATCATGTCCGTCAACGAGGAATTGGCACCCACAGGAGGCACATGCGGAGTCATGGGCACGGCATCGACCATGGCTTGTGTAACCGCAGGCTTGGGACTGCTTGAACTCAAATCTGGTGCCACAGCTGCAGCCGTGAGCTCGGCCAGGCTGAGAGTCGCCGAGCAAGCTGGGCGGAATGCAGTGGCCATGCTTACAAAGGATGGCATGAGGCCACAAGATCTCCTCACCCGGGAGAGCTTTCTCAACGCCATCACCGTTCTTCAGGCCATTGGTGGAAGCACGAATGCTGTGGTGCATCTCCTGGCCATCATCAACCGCCACCCGAAAGTAGCGGGCACTATTGACCTCAATACCTTTGACGAGATTGGGAGAAAGACCCCGTTGCTGGTTGACCTGAAGCCCAGCGGCGACAATTACATGACCGACTTCCACAATGCAGGTGGCATGTTGGCATTGATGCATACCTTACGGCCGTTGTTACATCTCAATGCAAAGACTTACTCTGGCCAGACGCTAGGCGAGCTTCTCGACACCACTCCCTTCAAATCATTCCAATACTCTAGGCAGATTGTTCGGTCTCTCGAAGATCCACTCTATCCTAGTTCAAGTCTGGTCGTCTTGCACGGCAACATCTGCCCCCAAGGCGCTGTCATGAAAGCCTCGGCGTCAAAGGACCGGAAACTGTTGCACCACCGTGGCTCTGCGTGTGTCTTTGAAAACACTGCAGACATGGCCCAACGCATCGACTCCCCAGATCTGGAAGTCGACGAGAACTCGGTGCTGGTGCTCAAGAGCATCGGGCCCGTAGGAAATCCTGGAATGCCCGAGGCCGGACTGATACCTATACCTCAGAAACTAGGCAAACAAGGCGTGACCGACATGTTGCGAATCAGCGACGGACGGATGAGCGGAACTGCCGGTGGCACGATTATCCTGCACATATCACCCGAGTCTGCGGACCTGGACTCGGTCTTTGGCGTGGTGCAGACAGGGGACAAGATCATTTGCGACGTCGAGAATAGGAAGTTACTCCTCGAGGTAGAAGAGGATGAGATCGCTAGACGTATCGCCGAACGTAAAGCGCGATCCCAAGATACCTTGCCTTCTGGTAGTACTGAGGGAAAGACGTCGAACAGCCCCGAGCCGTGGGTCGAGAGAGCTGGTCGGAGGGGTTATCGGGGCCTCTACGAGCGCGAAGTCAATCAGGCACATCTTGGTTGCGACTTTGACTTCCTCACAGCTCAAGGTCCGTCACGCAATTGATATACATTCCGCTTTACCACTGAGTTGCCTTTTTGTGGAAATGTAATTGACTGGTTGATTTCTCTTGATACTGCGGTAGTTGTGAGGTGAGGGAGAGAACCTCCCACCTGTAATGATGTCGTGTGATGTCGCGCCCAATTAATGACGATGTCGACGAACCCCTTGTGCTATAAGTTGCGAGACGGCTCTCTCGCGTACGAGTAAACTATTCAGTGGCGAAGCGCACACCAGAGCTTTTACCTCAACGGGTAAATTGCAGGCTCGAATCAAAACCGGAACCATGAGGCGTGCTGGGTTGGTCGGTCAAGGACCTGGGTCTCCACACTTTGCGCCGTTCGTTGACCGGCACACTGGATTCATTCGTCGGTCGGGTATCATCTCCTACCACAGCCAGCCTGCCCGATGATGTTCTGTCCTGTTCTGTCCAGCTTCCAGCCTCCACACAAACTGTCTAGCTCCAGTGACCCTTGGTTTGCCAGCCCACGGTAGAGGTTTGTGAAGTACCTATGTAGATACCCTCTCCGAGGATAAAGAAGGGGTAAAAGTGACTCCAAGGAGATGGATGACCTCGTCCATCACCACCCTAAGGTATATATGTAGAGAGCCCTTGGAATTGAAACGAGTAAACATCCGGTGCGAGTAAAGGACTAGAAAGTGTCTGTCTGTCTATCCGGCGCTATCTCTCGACTCGACTCAACATCGAGTGCACGAGGATCGTTTACTTGTATTCTTTTGCCACCCACCCCCTCAGCCCTCGCCGCCTCGCCTACCTACCTCCTTGTCCTCGTACGAGTATGACGACACGCTCAACAAAATTCCCCAATATAGTTCAAGGACCAAAAAGCGCCGAGAACCTGGTGCCTGGGCATCGAGGGAGTGACTGACTGAGCCCACGTCGTACCCTAGAAGAAGCTGACGTTCCTGGTCAAACTACTTGATCCAGCAATCTGGTTGCCGTGTTTGAACACCACAACTACTTTTCATGAACCGGCAAGTTGGAGCTGTTGCCCGATCAGGAAGTATAGCAACTCACAAAGGAGGGCATCGTGAGATGGGCATGGGATGTAATGCAGAAGCAGAGGTAGTGCTGGTGCTGGACTGACTAGGATAGGATGTATCTCCCGAAATGCACAACACCACGTAGTACTCGTTCGTACCAACGGGACGGGATCCCTCGACCAGGGAAGGAAGGGAAGGTCACAAGCCTTGGTTCGTTCCCTAGAGTGCTTCTGACTTCCGTACCGAGTCAATGCATCTTTGCGATTCGAGGACACAAGGACACACTTTGAGGAAGCACCAGACGGGACGGATGCCTGATGCAGCTACTTGATAGCTTCCCAATCAACATATTGCCATTCTAGGAAATTGCAGGACCAAAAAGTTTATTATCTTTTGCCCTTGGACACGTGTGTGTGTGTGGACCGGCTTTATCGCTCAGCTGAGAGAAGCTCGCTGGCGGTCCACAGTCTGTTTAGGGCTAGTCGGTCGCCTACCTTGATCCCTCTCTCTTTTTCTAGGAGTAGAAGTAGAGCATATTCAGTAAATGCCTGGGTAATCATCTATCGTGCGTAACCGGCGTTAGACGAGGCCTCGTCCTTTGTTGCACCTGTAAACCCGTCAGACGATTACAACCTCAGAGTTTTGGAGACGGAACCTGTCGAGTATCGAAGGCATGAACAACTTCCACCCTTGCTCAAGCCTTGTACCGAGTAGGTAGTAGTATAGCGTGGCAAGACTTTGACTCGTACTTCCCCATGACCCCTTTACGTGCGTTTCGGGGGCAAACCAGGGACCAGGGGTGTGTGTGGGTGTGATCCGGCTTCCGTCATCCGTCTCTACTTACCAAAAGAGGATACAGCTTCTATCCACTAAGAGGGCGCTAGGACAGAGAAACGACAGTTGTCGATGCGAGGCTGCCGTGTCACTGTGTCTGATGACGTTTTG
>WJFF01000242.1:15030-28815 GCA_011800825.1 Fonsecaea pugnacius | reverse complement strand
CTTTGGACGAGTTAGTAGTTAGTAGAGGAGAGTGACATTCAACGGGCCGTTGTGTCGTGTTTACTCCTCGCTCGTTCCTTTGAGTGAAAAAGGAATGGTCATAGGACAGAGGAATGGGATCGGACACCGACAAGCTAGGCCGGGAAAGAGGCTGTGGCATTGGTGTTGGTGGTGGTAACCAGGTTGACAGAGCAACTCCTCGATTATCTGGAGTACCTCGTACTCACTCGCACTCGCAAACGCGCGAAACGGCCGAACGAGGAATCCCCATACATACCTCGTACGAGTAACTCGTATTACAATCCAACTTCCCCAGGACGGGAAGTAAGTCGATTCCAGAAACTGATCACGCCTCGGCTCTCAAAAAGGGAACCGGAGAAAAGAAACCAAGAAATACTTACTTCAATAGTATTGGGCAAGTAAGCACGATCGAGCAAATACGAGATGTACGCGCGAGAACGAGACATGATGCGTTGCACGATACCTATGAGGTACGAGGTATATGATTACTATTCTGCTCTTGGATCCTCCGTAGCTGCAGCTCGCAAAACGTCTCCCGAAGGAGACCCGGGAATTAAACGGTCGGGCAAGTTTGGTCCTCCGTATAATCGGCCGTATCTGAGAACTTGCCAGCCCGAAGCTCAAAGACCAAATGGACTTATGGTAGCTGAGAAACGTTGGGGAAAACTATCTCTTCTCACAGACTCAGCTCACGTCTAGGCTCGCCATGAGAAGCCGACCGAGGACCATCCAGTAGCTGATCTCCTGGCAAAATTCTCAAACAAAATTAGAGGGTCCGAATCAAGCAGTTATCGGACAAATTTCAAGGAATGACAGCCGCAAGGAGGAGGATTTCAAGTGAACACATGAGACAATACGGTCGTGGTGAGGAAAGGTAGTCGAGAAAAGTTCGGGGGGTATTCTCGAGAGGGAGTACGTAAAGGTGTGTTTGGCGCTTTTGAAATTGGTCCCCTTTTTTCTAACATGGTCAACCAGCTGGACTGGTATAGCAGCTATGGGGCAATGAAGGGGGTCTGACTCGTCCTCCATAGACAACACGAGCCAACGTCCGCGTCAAGGCTGCAAAACAGTCAATGAATGATTCATATCGCGGCCAGAAGTGGAAATGCTTGCACGCTCTTGGCACTCAGAGCCCGCCTGCACCCCCGCTACCGTCAAAACAATCCATCTCACATTGCAGCCTGGTGACATGGTCATCAAGGCGTCCGCATAGCGCATTTCGACTCTCATCCATCGATGTAAGAAAATGTACACCAAACATTTTTCACCTCTTGAATCGGATCCAGTCATATTCTCTGAGTTGATTCGCCGTCTTGGTATCGATGAGAAGCTAGAATTCGTCGACGTCTACTCTTTCGACGACGAGACACTCCTCTACCTTCCCCGCCCTATTCTGGCTCTCATTGTGATCTTTCCAGAGGCCGACGTCGCCAAACGGGACATCGCCAGCTTCGTGCGAAACTTTTCCACAAGCGAGGAGCGAAAAGAAGTCGTATGGGCGAAGCAGACCATCCACAATGCCTATGGATTCTATGCTATCCTCCATGCAGTCTGTAATGGCACCGCTCGAAATTTCATTAAGTTGAGTAACGCGTCGTCAACTAATACTAGAACTAACGAATCATTCAGAAAGCGGATCAGTGTTTGACCTCATAGTATCTGCCGTAGGAGCATCCGATTCGGGGTTAGCGAAAGTAATCGAAACCTCCGAGAAGATCCAGGCCGAGTATACAAATGTGGCCAGGAAAGGCTCAACGACACCGGGTGTCCCCACGGATGAAGTGGAATGTCACTACGTATGTTTCACAAAGGCAACAAATTCTCGGCTGCGGCTTTTGGATGGCGATAGAGATGGCCCGCTCGCTTGCAATGAAGATTATGGAATAGATAGGGATATGCTGGACAGTCCAAACCGTGAGATAATCCAGCGTTTCCTCGACGAACACGGTAGAGCAACTTCGAACAATTTTAGGGTTATGGCATTAGTCCAGGCTTAGTTAGAATGCATGGTGAGACAGTGCTGAAAGAACATCCCGGGCTTATTGAACCCTGCCCAACATTCGAGCCTGCAAGCGCCAGATGAAGGGGAGGGATGTCACCATAGCGCGATCGCCGTGACTGCTTCGGGTCGGCCCCGTGCTTGATCAACAAGCTTGCAGCTTCAGGCCAGCCATACTTAGTAGCCCAAGCCAGGGCTGATCTTCCTCGCCAGTCCTACACGTCGATGTCAAACGAACCTCGATGGATATTGTTGAGATATGCCTCCAGACTACTGAAACGTCCATCAATCTGCAGTAGCACTTTATGGAGTTGGGAGAACTTACTTGAGCGTAAGAGGCGGCGAGAGCAGAGATTCCCCTTTATACAACTCCAAGCAGTAGAGCATCCTCCGTCGACTTCGAAGTCGCAGATGTTTACCGACTGGTAGGACATGGTAAGCCTTGCTGCTTTTCACCCTTGGAAGCTAGTCTACATAGGCGACTCCGAGAAAGCGCTTGCCGATCTTGATCGGCCGGATCCTATTAAGGTGAGTTCCTGATGCTAGAGCAGCATCACCCTAATCCCAGAATTGGATGAGCCGTCTTTGTACGGCTCGACCCAGACGAAGAACGAGTGAGATAGGTAACAAGTCCCTTTTGAAATCAAGACGATGCCAATCACAAGTACGAGGCACATGGCAGAATAGCCTAGGGCTGGCCATCTCCCAGAAGGATATTAAGACGGGGCTGTTTCCCTGTTTGGTCTCGCTGTACCGTAGTCAATGCTCAATAACATTCATAGGTAGAACATGGCCTGCTCTGAATCCAGCTTCCTCCTGGATTCTACGGAATCATGCCCTTCTCGAGGCCAAGGATGCACAGTCCGAATCACCAATTTGTCGACTTCTTGAGTCTCTCGTTCTGGATGATCTCAACCCAATAGTCATCCGGATCCAGTACAAAGGCCACATTCTTCATCCGGCCGTCTGTGAGCCGCTTCTTCCAGTTGACTCCCTTCTCCTCCATGAATGCACACGCTTTGTCCAAGTCGTCCACACTGATGGCAATGTGTCCGAACCCTTGAGGCTGGTCATTGCCGTTGTGGTATACTTTACCTTCCTCCTTCTCGGTTCCATAGTTCCAGGTCAACTCAAGCAGACCCTCTTTCCCAGCTAGTGGATTCACGCCATTAGGAGAGTCTTCAGGTTTGGGGATTCCGTAGTCGCCCGGGTATCCCAAGAAATATAAAGTGAACCCGCCGGCCTTTTGTTCGGAAGTCCTCATGAGTGACATACCCATGACTTCTTGGTAAAATTTCAATGACTTTTCTGGGTCCTTGACACGGATCATGCTGTGGTTCATCCTGTAAGTGCTTGTTTCTGTTGTCTTTATATCTTCGGTCTGCTCCACCGGCTTTTGACCGATGACTTCCACCCAATATCCATCTGGGTCCAGTGCAAAGGCGATACTCCGCATGCGCCCATCGGTCAACTTCTTCTGGAATTTATACCCGGCATCTTCAATGCGTTGGCATGCAGCTTGGATATTGTCGACCGAGATGCAAATGTGGCCAAAGCCTTTGTGGGGTTCTTTGTTACCGTTGTTGATGGTGAAATCCGGATCCGATTCGGAACCGTAATTGTGTGTGAGTTCAATGACACCCTCGCGATCGGTCCAATGCGCATCTTTAGAGGCGGAGGAAGGGCCATCATAGGCTGTTGCGATGCGTTAGCGAAGGCCCTCCGGCGACGAAAGGAAGACGATAGGACTTTACCTAGGAAATACAAAGAAAACTTGTTGTCGGGAAAGTCCAGCTTGTTAATCAAGCTCAAACCCAGGAGATTGTAGTACTCGATAGAGCGCTGCGGGTCTTTCACCCGGAGCATGGTGTGGTTAAACTTCCATTTCGATTGATCCGTCATTGTCGCAGATTGAGAGGTTGAGGTTGTCAATGACTTGGTCGTGGTAGTTGTGCTGGGAGTTTGGAAGTGGTGCAAGAGTTGCTGGAGTCGGGGTAGGCGTGATGTGAGGCGTGATAGCATCGAATATCAACTAATAAAGGTAGTCAGATACAGCACAAAGCTCCTAACGCAGTCGACAGCTGACTTGAGAAGGTCGCAAACCCTCGGGAAATCGTGTATGCTGCACTCAACTGCTCATTGAAATTCTGCAATGATGCGCAACGTCGCAGGATGACGTGGGGCAGCACAGGCTTACGAATTGGTTCCGCACTTCTCCCCCTCACGGCACCTGCGACACCCAATGGTCCATGTCTTTCTAGGGGGTTTCAACCCCGCCATTCCCCTTACAATGCCCGCCTTTCCTTCAGCCGTCGGGTGCCCGAGTTTCATCCACAACACTTTCCGGTGGAAGTTTTGGAGAGCTACCAGCTGCCGCTGCCCCGCAGCTATGGGCGTCAAATCACAGATCTCCCGCCTTGGAAACCCCCCAGTGTAGCCCAATCATGGGCAACCACAGCTCATTTCCAGGCTTCAACTTGCTGGGAGCTTCCTCCACACTTGCCTCGGTCTCCTCCCATGATGCACCAAGAGATGAATATGGGGCCAGCTATGGACGAGTATCTCCGCTTCTTTTATAAGTCGACATTTTGCTGGTGAAAACCTACAGTAAACAGTTGGGCAGTCACATAGATCGCCGTGGTCTCTCCTCTCCTGTTATAGTTGCTGTCCTGTCGCGTGCGCCGAGTTCTCTATACCTTCCAAAACGCGCCGAACCCCTCTCCTCGCTCGCAGTCATGGTCCTTTCACCCGCCATCCGTGTCGCAAGGACCGCTTCCCAGCGGTCGACCTCTTTGTTGCGAGCGATCCAATTCGGTCATCCTCCCAACTGTCCATGTCATTCCAATCCCAATTTTCATCATGACCATGCAGCTTTCGGCGAGGCCCGACGAAGACTGGCAACTCCTATTGACAGCTCGCGATCCAAAGAATACGCGTTCGAGATGGCCGCCAGCTCGATCCGCTTCGGACCCGGCTGCACAAAAGAGGTGGGTATGGATTTTAAGAACATGGGCGCCAAGCGGGTTTGCGTGGTCACCGACGGGAATGTGTCCAAGTTGAACGCGATGAAGCAAGTAATTGAAGGGTTGACTAAAGAAGGAATCGAGTTCACCGTGTACGACAAATGCCGGGTCGAGCCCAAGGATAGCTCAGTCAAGGATGCCATTGCTTTTGCCAAACCATACCAACCAGATGCTTTTCTGGCCGTGGGAGGAGGTTCAGTGATTGACACGGCGAAACTGATGAACCTATACACTTGCTTCCCAGATGCGGACTTCTTGGATTTTGTCAATGCTCCCCTGGGTAAGGGATTGCCAATCACAAAACCACTCAAGCCGCTTGTGGCTGTCCCGACTACGGCTGGCACAGGTTCAGAGACGACGGGAACAGCCATCTTCGATCTAGTGGAGAAGCGGGCAAAGACCGGTATCGCGCACCGAAACCTCAAGCCTACTCTGGGCATCTGTGATCCCCTCAATACTCGCACAATGCCATCAGCTGTTCATGCCTCCTCTGGCTTGGATGTGCTGTGCCACTCACTGGAATCCTGGACTGCCATTCCTTACCACGAGAGAACACCTAGACCTACAAACCCCATCAATCGCCCAGCCTACCAGGGCGCAAATCCTATCTCGGATATTTTCTCGTTGAATGCGCTGAGAGCGACCGTCAAATACTTACCTCGCGCAGTCAAAGACCCGGAAGATCACGAGGCTCAAAGTGAAATGCTTCTTGCGGCGACTTTGGCTGGTGTCGGCTTTGGCAACGCCGGTGTCCATCTGTGCCACGGCATGAGTTACCCGATCAGCGGTCAGAACCCGGGTTACAAACATGCCGGTTACGTGGTTGAGACCCCTATCATCCCCCATGGTGTCAGTGTTGCTGTAACGGCTCCTGCTGTGTTCAAATTCACCGGCCCAAGCAATCCGGAGCGACATTTGGCCGCAGCAGAAGTTTTTGGCAAGGACATCTCCAATGTTAAGAAGGAAAGCGCAGGCGAGGTCCTCAGTGAAGCCTTATCAGAGTTCCTCATCGGCTTGGGAGACCAGCCTCGAGGCTTGAAGCCCCTGGGATTCACACGTGAGAGCATTGATGATCTGGTGGAGGGAACATTGCCTCAAAGACGAGTCCTCATGTTGGCACCTAAGTTGAGCGCTGAGGTGAACGAGGAAAGAGAGCAACTGAGAGGCTTGTTTGAAGAGGCACTGGAATACTGAGAAATGTTTCTGGGTGTAAATCTGGTACTTTGGGAGGCAGGCGACACATGGTCTGGAAATGGCTATTTTTGCTTTGGGCCAAATTGTTTGCTCTGTTTGCACGGTTTGCCACCCCCGAAACTCCCCGAACAAAATCCCCCAGATCGTGGGGTCGGCATCAAAATTCCTGCCCTTGCGACTTCGGCCACTTGAAACTCCACATTTCTCGACCTCATTGCTTGTTTGTCGCTAATAATATGAGTGACGCACAACATCCAGCCAACGAATGGACTTGGAGTATGGGCCGACCCACGGAGAAAATGAAAATGTCTTTGCACAACCCAAAACGTGGTTCGATCACTGGTCTTTTTGGACATCAAGGGGTAGTCAAAAGCACGAGAAATATCAGATCTATCTCTCTGTCCCTTTCATTGGCCTCACGACCCAATCTCCTAACCATCACTGTCCCTTTTTGGTCTTGTATTGTTGGGGTTCCTAAAAGCTTTGCATTCTCAGCTTCAGCAAATTTTTTGCTGTCGACCGACACCATTCGTAAGTGATACGTACATCGCCCCTCCACCTTTCAGACGAAAAATCGTGGAGTGAGCCTGGGGCAAAATGGCTACCAGCAATGGTGATACAGTCCAGGCCCGAGTCCTCTGTCCGGAGAAATTGTCCCCAGATGGACTGGCCCTGCTTCGGAAAACCCTTATTGTCGATGAAAAGCAAGGTCTAACGCCGGAACAACTTATCTCGATCATCCCGGAATACGATGCTCTGCTTGTGCGCTCCGAGACAAAAGTCACCAACGATCTCCTACAGGCAGGGCGGAAGTTGAAAGTAGTTGCTCGAGCGGGTGTTGGTGTAGATAATGTCGATGTCCCCGCTGCAACGCGCTTGGGCATTGTTGTGGTGAATTCCCCGAGCGGGAATATTCAGGCTGCTGCCGAGCATACTATTGCCCTGTTGATGAGCATGGCGAGGAATGTCCCCGATGCATGTGCAAGTCTCAAAGGGGGGAAATGGGAGAGGAGCAGGCTTGTTGGCGTGGAAGTCAAGGGGAAGACGTTGGGGGTTGTGGGCTTAGGGAAAGGTACACATGATTCCTCCATCTCCATCATGGGTCGAGGCTGGTTCTGACGATTTTGGTGTCTGTTAGTCGGCTTGATTGTCGCTCGAATGGCCCGTGGCCTGGGCATGAATGTGGTCGCAGCAGATCCCTATGCCTCCCCATCAGTGGCAGCCGCTGCTAATGTCCAACTTGTCGAGTCTCTGTCCGAGCTTTTGCCTATTGTCGACTTCCTGACCATTCACACACCAATGCTGGCTGCAACCCGCGGCATGCTGTCGACTTCCGAACTCAACTCGATGAAACGTGGCGCTCGCATCCTCAACGTAGCCCGTGGGGGCATCATTGATGAAGAAGCCCTTCTTGCTGCACTGGAATCTGGACAAATAGCCGGCGCGGCAATCGATGTGTTTACTTCGGAACCACCACATAAGGACCCGAACTCCTCTGCAGCAAAACTAGTCCAGCACCCCAAATGCATCGCAACACCACATCTTGGTGCGTCGACAGTTGAAGCACAAGAAAACGTCTCCATAGACGTCTGCGAACAGGTCCTCCAGATACTGGCGGGAGACCTCCCGAGGAGCGCTGTGAACGCACCCATCATCCTGCCCGCCGAATACAAGACCCTTCAACCTTTTGTGAAACTGGTAGAAAAGATGGGTTCTTTGTACACGCAACACTTTACATCGCCGACACAGCCCCTCCACCAGAGAAACATGAATACGTTCGACCTCATCTACGAGGGTGAGATCGCCAACATGTCGAGTACGAAACCGCTCTTTGCGGCCCTGATCAAAGGACTTACCTCACCTATTTCTGATGCCGAAGGGTTCAACGTCAACATAGTCAATGCGGAGATGGTGGCCAAGGAGAGAGGGATATTTGTCAACGAGCAGAAGTCTCGAGACCCGTCCACGCAAGCGTACTCGAGCTTGGTCACCCTCATCGCACGACCTGCGAGCCGATCTCCGTCTTTAAGTCGGCATTCTAGCGCGCTTGAAGGACTCTCAATATCGTCCAATGCAGCAGGCGACCAACAGGCACAGCTTGCCAGTAAACAGCACATCATTTCCGGCTACTGCAGTGATAACTCACCCTTCATCTCTCGGCTGGATCGCTTCGCGACGTCCTTTGTGCCAGAAGGGACCTTGTTAATTTGCCACAATTACGATTCGCCGGGCAAAATTGGTGTCGTGGGCAGCATCCTCGGCCGAGAAGGCGTCAACATCAACTTTATGAGCGTGGCACCAGCGACATTCTCTGCTAGCTTGGTGTCTGGTACGGCTAAAGGCTCGGCCCCTGTTCCTCCTCCCAAAGAGACGACCGAGGCTCTCATGATCTTGGGTGTGGACAAAGAGGTGGGCGACGACCTCAAGAGAGAGCTGGTCGGCGCCAAGGGCGTGTTGAGTGTCAGCAGCGTCACTCTTTGAGAGTACCTAGGTATAAGGAGATGGGAGTCCGGATTTGTTCAACCAAAAAAGGCCAGTGAATGTCACATTGAATACACCAGATAGATAGAAGTCAGGTCGTCAACTTTCAACTTTCAACATCTTGCGCAAATAATTATACCTACTGGGAGACGCCAGTCGGAGGCGGAAGCACTGCTTCTCCACGTCATATAGCCATCAGCGAGAAGGCGTAGAACGAGAATAAATCCCTCGGAGATAAGGAGAGCGAAAAAGTCAGACAGATAGAGAAACAAGTTCTAGCAAATATAGTTACATAGTTTCTAGACTCTTTATGGAGTTGGCACCCACCCACCACATGCAACCTGGTGAGGATCTTGACTGGTCAGCCCACGGCGGAGAGAAGCAGAAGGAGAAGCAGAGCCGCTCCCCCTCGTCAATACCAAAGGGATCACACCCATCAACCCGCAGTGCATGCAAAGGCCATTACACTATACTATCCACTAACCTATGCCGCTGCCACTGTGGCAGTGTACAGTATATATGTATGCACATATGTAAATGGATAGATGGCTCTTCTAGGAAATGGCCCATGACATGTACATGTTGGGTGGACGAAGAACCACGCACTCACGGTGGCCGAATACTCTCCAGAGGGAAGAAGAAAATAAGATGTGCCCATGACGAAGACGAGGGGACATAGGAGACTCAATGATGCACGGGAAGCCACCAGGACGTTATGTATATAGCTGCTTCGAGGTGGTATTACTGGTTGAAGTCAGGTCAAAATCCAGAAGCGACGACTGTCTCCACTACGCGAATGCGCAGTTGAGGTCGCTCACGGTGAGATGAACGTGGACCGTTCTGGGGGTTGTTGATCGTGATATCCTGGGAAACGGGAGTGGGAGTGAATGCGCTTGCAAGAAGACTGGAGGTCAGTATCTTTCGGAGAGGCGACAGGCCTGCAATGGCACCGTGTTGATGTATCGACTCCCATATGTACATGGCGTCTTGAGACGCTCCGTATTTTCCCCTCCAATTCATGAACCTTTGCAGACTTCGGCCATCAAGCCTGGTCTGCCTATTTCTTCTCCTCCTTCTTCTCTTCAGGCTTCGGTGTGGGCAATTTGAACTCTGCTGGTTTCCGGTCCGAACCAACACCAACCTGTTCCCAAGCACTTGAACCACCCTCAAAGTTTCGGAACGCCTGTGTCATCTCAAGGGGCTCCACCACAATTCGCTTCTTCTCCTCGTCGTATCTGATTTCGGTGTATCCAGTCAAGGGGAAATCCTTGCGCAGCGGGTGTCCATCGAAACCGTAGTCCGTCATTATTCGCCGTAGATCAGGGTGACCAGTGAAGAATACGCCAAACATGTCATAGACCTCTCTCTCATACCAGTTTGCGCCATCGTAGAGGGACGTGATGGAAGGAACCGGGGTCGCTTCATCCGCATATGTCTTGACTCGTATTCTGGAGTTGTGTCGCACGCTGAGCAGGTTGTATACAACTTCGAACCGATAGCTCTTGGTAGGAAAGTCTACCGCAGTAATATCTGCAACCATGGTATATTCTGCCGCAGTGTGGTACTTGAGAAACGTGAAGACAGGAATGACACCGGTGGGACAAATGTAGATGCAGAGCTCGTCTTTCCATACTGAGAACTGCTGGATATATTTGGGTAGGCAGGACATCAGGTACTGGCCGTATTGATGGAGAGGTAGGGCTTTGTCTGCATATTTGTCCGCGTCATTGACGATGGGTGCTGATAGTTTACCCTGGGCTTCTCCGAGCGTCAGCAGTTTGTTCGGATTCTTCAGTATCCCATACTCACGCGGGCGAGGAGCCTTTCGCAGCTCAGAGAGGAGATCGGGACCAGCAGTTCTGAGGTCTGGTCCAGGCTTGTCGGCGGCATAACTCCTCGTCGATTGAGAAAGGGTAGCACGCTGGGCGCAACCCTTCGCCTGTGAAACCGCACCTAGCGGCCTCTTGCTAGCCAGACGCAATATTGTCTTTGTCGACGACATTTTACAGGTCTCAGACCGTGGAAATGCAGGCCTGGATCAGACAGGATCTCATTGACAAGATGAAGCAATCCCATAACCTCGCAAGGGTCATGGCGGAGCTCTTTGCCATGCCAAGACCGGAGCTTGTCCACTAGACGCTGTCTGGATTAGTGCGAGTTTCTTTGCCGCAGTCGCGAGTCTTTGCAACGCAACCTTCGCCTTCTCTCCGTGGCTTTCGCTGGCGTATTTCATTTCGCTTCACTTTGTATACACCCTTTTGCCTCATTTCAGCCATTCGTCCCGATCAGTATCACTCCTGAGACTCAGTTCCCTAACTGCACAGCTTTTCCTCAGATGACCACTACTCGCCAGACTCGACACTAAACCCCGTAGTGCATGGAGGACACTCTTGACCATTATTCACTGGTGCAGGAGCCGAAAGAGGTGGAACTTTTCACAATTATATCATCGCTTCCCCCGTTATGAATAGGTCTCAGGATACCGTCATCGATGATGACGAGGAGACTTGGTGAGTTCAGCTGCAGTCGATCTGTCGCAATGTTGGCTCGAGGCTGATTACGTGACAAACAGCCCTCTCTGCATCGAAGAGTTTGATCTATCCGACAAGAACTTCAGACCATGTCCTTGTGGCTACCAGGTAAGTATCGACTCCATAAAACGCTTCCTCCATCTCCAGCACTCTAGCGTCGGCCCATTCGATTTTGCTCGATCACCACTAACACCCACCGCAGATATGTCAGTTCTGCTTCAATAGTCTTAAAACTACCTACGAAAAGAGTACTTGCCCGAACTGCCGAAGACCCTACGATGAAAAGACCATTCAGTACAAAATTCCAACAGCCGAAGAATTCAAACTCGACCAACTCAACAAGAATAAAAAGCAAGCCGCAGCCAAACGAAAGGAGACCGAGAAACGCGAAGTAGAGAACTCTTCACGTCGCAATCTAGCCGGTGTGCGTGTCAAGCAACAAAATCTTGTTTACGTTATCGGCCTCATTCCACAGATCAAAGATGAACAAGCACTGCTTCAGACACTCCGAGGTCCAGAATATTTCGGCCAGTACGGCGAAATTGAGAAGATTGTGGTGAGCAAAGCCAAACCTGGCGCCGCCAACCAGGGAATCGGCGTTTACGTTACATATGCTCGCAAAGAGGACGCTGCTCTCTGCATCAACACTGTCGATGGATCTCTCAACGGCGATCGTGTTCTCAGAGCCCAATTTGGCACCACCAAGTACTGCTCCGCCTATCTGCGAGGGGAAACGTGTACCAATAAAAACTGCAGCTTTCTTCATGAGACGGGTGAAGATGGCCAGCACAGCTCATTGCAAAACGAACCCCACGGCGCAAGACTACCGATTCGACCTGCAGTGTCAGCCACGACTTCGCAAATGAACCCCCCACCTCGACCTCATTCCGCCGCCCAAAACTCAGTCACCCAACCAATGGCTCGGCAAGGTAGCAAAGAGAATGACAACAGCAGGAAGAACTCCCACGATGGTTCTGCCCTACCCTCCACAGCCAGCTGGGCGACCGCCAGTGCCTCCGTCGCGCGCACGAGGCGAGCAAGTCAGACCAACAGCAGGGCCACTCCCAGTCCGCAAACTACACATGCTTCGCTGGCTGCTCAGAAATCGGACGAGCACAAAGGTAAGGAGCCTCATGTCAGTCAACCATCTACTTCGACCGCCCCGCCAAAGACGACATCGAGACCAGACCAAACAGTTTCCAAACCGAAGCCTAAACCTCTGGACCCGATACAAAAACAATATGAGGAAGTTCTACGATGCGTATCGCGGAGTTACCGATTCATTTACGACGACTCGTGTCTCAGCCCAGAAGCCCGCGCCGCAGTGGATGACATGCCTTGTTTTATCGACCCTTATGGCGGTGCCAAACGCCGCGCTATGCGGGAGAAAGAAGAGGCTGAGCGTGCAAAGCTAGAGGCTGAAGCAAAGGCCAAGCTAGAAGCTCAGGCCACATCGGCGGCCGAAGAGACTCTGGACGAAGACAACGTCGTTGCTGGTAGCCTCGCTCTAGGTGGCGAACCAGAGGATGATCCAAGGGGTTCTTCAGCTCGTGGAGCGATTGGACGGCCCTCCCAGTCTTTAAGCGACCAATTTACGTCAACGGCTTTGAATAATCGCAGTTTGACGCCTCAACAACGGCAACAATTGGGCCTTCTCAACACTAGTAATCTGCCACAAGCACCAGGTCTCGGTCAACCCAGCTCCCAGAACATCGCTTTCGAGATGTCAGACTTTGACAGAAGAGGACCACAGTACAGCCAAGCCCAGTACGAACAGATTAGCAGTCATCAACGTCACGGTTCCCGATACTTCAATAACGACGCCAAAGCTGGGTCAACCAGTCGCTTCCAGGGGCAGCAGCAGAACTTCTATTCCAGCGGCGTTCAAGGACCGCCACCTGGCTTGCCAACAGCTGGGACGCCTCCGGTTAGTGGCGGCGGCATGTTCGCTCATGGCCAAAATTTCACAAACCCTGGTTTTGGAACTTCCAAAGACATTAACGCGGAAGTCTATTCGAGGAATCGCAGTGGAACAAATCAAGGTCATGATCTGTCTAAGCGTGAGTTGCTCCTTTCCTTGCAAAATAACCCCCTTCGGTCACCCCCATTATCAGCCCCTGCCCCTGGCGTCCTCAACCCGCTCTACGCTCAGTATCAGACATACCAAGACCCCGGACTTGTCAAGCAAAGGAAAAAGGGCAAGAAGCACAGACACGCTAACACTTCCTCTTCAGGAGGTGGTGTAGAGCATCTTGCAGACCCGAGCATTGCGTCAGCAAGAGTCCATCAGGGCAACACGACAGGGCAGGGGCTGTTTGGGGGTAATCAAGGTGGGTACCAGCAATCGAACCTATACGGCGGCGGCGGGTACAATCGATGGTGACCGACGACATCCCAACCACAACATCTCAATTGCCCTTTCGTTTCTTTTCTCTTCTTATGATGGATTCTGTTTGGCGTTGGTGGTATGAGGCCTACCTATTCGGATCAGCGAGCAATGCATAAGCGAGTAGCTGAATGGCGAAAGCTTAGTGGA
>WJFF01000241.1:0-17039 GCA_011800825.1 Fonsecaea pugnacius | reverse complement strand
ACTAATCGACCGACTCTTTTGCGGAAAAGTTTACCTCGTGAAGTCGATCAGAATCTCTTGTTCAAGACACCATCTTTGGATAGTTCCTTTTATGCGCCCTCCGGGACCTAGGCTCGGTTATCAGAAGGCGACTTTACAAGCACCTCGGGTTCTGCTTGCTTGACAGCGGTTTGACGTCCCGGTTCCTCCGTCCTCGTTCCCCGATTCCGTCCTGACCGTGGCCGCTACACACCATCGACAGAGGTCGAACAGGGCGCAGGCGTAGGATGGGTGGACGGATCAGTGGCTGGCCGAAGCCATTCAGAGAGGGCAGGGGAGTCGTCGTTGGCATGACGGTGCAGAAAATTCCAGATGCGTAATCTTTCGAAGGAGCTAGTAAGGGCGATTCAGGAGCAATTGCAAGAATTATGATGGTTAGAAGCGGATCAGCATCCAAAACGCAGGTCGTTGATGCAAGGTTGGAATCGACCAGGATCACAAGTAAATAGAAAAGTGGACATATCTAAGATTACCAGCTAGAGAAGCATAGGGTCTAGCAGTAAGGCCCTGCAGACCGTGGCAGCGATAACACGTCCCCCTCTGTTCTTAGGCAATCTTCTGCAAATGCAATAGACATCTCAAAGCTCCAAAACCATCCAGCTTCAACTTCTGAAAAGAAGGGACGGCCCTTTGCGAACGAACGTAATCTCTCACTGAAGTAGTTGAAGATGATTGATGTCGGAGACGTACTTCTTTATTATATCCAGAGTGATGCCCGGAATCGTCTTCTCGGGACATTCTGGAGCATTCTGGATAGCCTTGCGGAATTCGTCCGTAGACTGGGGTTGGATGCCGTGATTCGGCTTCGCAAAGGATCGAAGAAGTGGCAGGAACGAGCGCTGCCGCACACCATTTGGCAAGGCACGATTTGCGGTCCCGAACCGCGTGAACCAGTCGTCATAGTCCGGGATGCGTTGCATTTTGATGCCACTTTGTTCAAGCCCCTCGGTGACAGTGTCGAGTGATCCGCCCCCGGCTTCCTGGTTTCGGGCGTGGTAGGTCTGATATCCGCTTTCACGGGCCAGAGCAATGCCGTTGGTGACTTCGGCAAGGTAGTCCACCGGGATCCCGCCGTACACCGTGCGCTCTGGCTGGCCATCCGGGCCGATGGGGTAGAAGGAAGCGGGCGCGATTCCAGTCGAGATCAGGCTGATCAAGAGTCTGGTGAACATGTCTGGAACGTTGATTTGTCCGGCATATTGGCGGTCGGCCAAGATCATGTCACTCCTGAAGACGGTGCTCGCCAAGCCAAATGCATCGTGGGCATTTCTCAAGAGCACCTCGCCACCCCATTTGCTCACTCGGTATCCGTTCGCATGCGACTGATCAATCGGGACTTCTGGAATAGCGACCCTCACATCGGCGTTCTCGTCAAGTTTGTCCTCACGGCCGACCACTGCCAGAGTAGACACATAAACGAAGCGCTTGCGACGAGTGGTGATGGCCAACTGAATCAGGTTTGCCGTGCCAATCACGTTGGGGTGGAATAGCTCGCTGTATGGGAGCACATGGTTGACCAGGGCACCCGAATGGAAGATCAGGTCAACCGAGTCGGCCAAGCGCTGCCAGGTATCGGAGTCGAGTCCGAGATGGGTCTGCCCGAGATCCCCTGCGAGCACTTCAAGGTGATCGCGAGCAAGTTGGTTGAAATGTTCCAGCAAGACTTTATCGCCGGTATTGATTGCAGCCTCAAGCCGCTGTCGGGCATCGGCGTTGTTTTTCCCTCTCACGATGCAGATCACCTTGCCTCCGATGGGCGCAAGATGTTCAAGCCATTTGAGACAGTTGAACCGGCCCAAGAACCCAGTGGATCCGGTCAGCAAGACTGTCTTGATGGGTCCAGTCACAAACGGAGCCTGGGTAGCTTTTGCGAGAACCTCGCCGTCAATGAACTTATCAAGGGTAAAGTCGGTTGCCTTGGCCACTGTGGGATTCTTGCCGTGAAGCACCTCAAACAGGGATTTGTCTTTTGCTTGGCTTTTTGCTCGGTCGACGAAGTCGGCGATGTTCCTAAAGCTATTTGCGGGATTGGCGACGACGCTCAAAGGGATATCAATGTTGAAGAGCGACTGCAGCCGCTTAGAAAAGGTATGCGATGAGATAGAATCGCCACCGTTTTCGGCAAACAACGAGTCCGGATCTACCTCTGTCGACGTGTCCCCTAGGACCAATTGTGCCGCTTTGCAAACAATCTCCAGTGTTGGGAGATCCTGCGCAGAACTTTGTAACAGCCGCAGTTCTTCATGCTGCTTTTCAGCCAAGCTGTTGTAGAGGCCTTTCATTTGGTCCTTATACTTGGCCTTGAGCTTCGGGTAGAGATTCTTGAGAAGATTCGACAGGAGGCCATTGTTGTAGCTGAAGGCCGTGGTCTCGATAATGAAGTCACGAGGGAGCTCGTATGGAAGGAGGCCTTCTTCCTTGGCTACGTCCTTGAGCTTTTGATGGAGGATCACTTTGAGCTCATCCAAGTTACTGCCGAATTCTTCCAGTGCTTCCTTGGAAGGCACAATAACGCCGACGAGGAAGGCTTGATCACTCTCGCCGTAGATGTAGATTTGTCGAATCTCGGGAATCTTGTCGGCAAAGAGGTATTCCAACCGTTGGGTTGCCACGAACTCGCCCTGGGAAAGTTTGAGGACATTGTTTGTGCGATCAAGGAAGATGAGCTCGTCGGGTCCAACCTGGGCCAGGATGTCACCGCTCATATAATAGCCGTCTTCGGTGAAGACCTTGCTATTGAGGTCTGGGCGTTTGTAGTACCCGGCTACCACAGATTCGGATTTGAGCAGGAAGTGGCCACGAGGGTATGGCTTGTCGCTGGTGTAATAACCCATCTCTGGCACATCCACCAACTTCCAGTCAATCACTGGGGGCCGTTGGACTTTTGTCCTGGCGCATACGACCCCCATCTCTGTCCCACCGTATCCAAATTCGATGGTGGTGCCCAGAACATCCGCCATGAAGGCTGTAATGTTTTCCTTCAATTTGGCCCCGGCGACCAAGGCGCTTTTGATGCGTCCTCCCATGACTTTGTCTCGGAGTTCGATTTTGAGGTCCGACTCCAAGGTCTTGGGGTCGGCGCCATTCTTCAACCTTTGGCTGTACTCGTCTAGATACCACTGGTAGATCATCTCCCCCACGCGTGGAACAATGGTAAACTTGGTCGGTCGTACGAGGGCAAGATCTTCTAGGATAGTGCTCATGTCGCTTCTGGCGGTAAAGCAACAAATACCTCGAGCCACGAGAGAGCCCGCCACGGTCGACTGGCCAAGAATGTGGTTCATAGGGTAGTAGCAAAGGGTGACTTCACCATTATTGTGTGGGGACCAGGCTGGACTCCACATCCGAAGCATGATACGCTGTGTTAGCATGGCGCCTTTTGGTGTTCCGGTACTTCCAGACGTGTACACAAGGAGGTGTGTTGGATCTGTCCCCTTTTCAGGCATATCGAGCGGAGGAGCGGGGGAGTCCTTCCTGCGCTGGCGGATATTGTCAAGGGAATCCAGCTTGGCCAACACGCCTCTTTCGGCCAGCTTAGCTTGAGCAGCGTCGTAGATGGACTGTTCAAGAGACAAATCCGCATTATAGCTGAAGACAATGATACGTCTAACCGACTTGTTGTTCGTGGCCAGCTCCACAGCCTTGTCCACTTGCTCGATGCTGACAGTTATGATTAATGGCTCCAGCTCTGCTATGAGCGGGTCGAGTGTCGACAGTGGAGCATCAATCTGAAGCGGAGCGATTATTGCCCCGACTAGATGGCTGGCCAACTCGAGGACCGAGTAGTCAATGCCACAGAATCCAAGGAATGCCACAGGAATACGGGGACGAAGCGGGGCGTCTGCATCGTAGTAAAGGTCATTGGCGACATCACGGACCTGTTGCCAAACGTCTTTGAAGCTCAAGGTTCGAAAGGACGGGAATAATTTCAGAGAAGTCTCGCCAGTCTCTGGATCACCAACGACCTCCCGATCTCTCTCCGCAAGAGCAGGTGTATCGCCTCCGCTCTGCAAGACTTGAGCGACACGGGTAGCAAGTGACTCGCGTTGAGCCGGGGGATTCGCAGGCGCAGTGTCTGGTACTCCAGTTGTGGGTACAACATTGCTGGATTCAACAGCTACCGCCATATTGTCTGTCGGTATCTTTGAACGTGGGTGAGCGCTTGCTTCTCTCCTTGCTTCAACCGCTCACCATCGTCGTGGCTGCGATCCGACGACTTATAAATCGCGCCTGAGGTCCGATAACCACGGGAAATCGAGTCCTTTACCCATCCCTATCCTCGGCAGGCCCGAGTCTCTCACGATAGCCTGGTGACCATATTTCCTATCCCCGCTTCAATGTCTCCGGACTCCCACGAGATCAACCCCGGATTCGTTTCGATAACCCAACCCGCAAAGAGGTACCCACAAGGCATAGACGAGGTTTATTGTGGTTCCTGACAAGGCCCAAGCATGTAATGACCAGTAGACGAGATTCTCGGGGTCGGATGGCTCCGTATTGTGCCGTAACTCGCCAGGAGAGCATCGAGCGATCCTCTAGACAGTCTGGCGGGCTTTGTGGTCTAGCTGAGAGCGGACATGTTTGGCAAGGGATGGCGCTGGGAAGAGTTTCACCTCGAAAATGTTTGGAAGTTTAACGAAGGCTCCGATCAACTAGGTTTGGATCAGCGGCTAACTACTCGTAAAACATGGGCGGCCCGAGTAATAACGTCCCTCGGCAGGCTGTTTTCGAGAGAGGATATCCGCTGCCTCTGACATCAGTGTGATGGTCTCGAGAAGAATTCATCGCATCAAACCTCGCGGCCAAGGTTTTGAGGGCAGGCACAGTGGGACTGTCAGTCAAATTGTTTCAGTCGACTTGTTTGATTGATGAAATTTACGAGACGCGAAGCATAAGGAATGAGATGGTCCTCCGAGACGATTCCCCGAGACGGTCTTCCGAGATACGAGGCAAGGAAGATACGAGGTAAGGACGCAGTGGCGCAGGTAGCAGCCTCGCCTAACCTACCCAGTCCAAGTACAAATGTTAAGGGGGAGGGTAGTAGCACTCCCGCCTAACCTTCCAGATAAGCCCTCTACTAACAGCCCACATAACAAAAGGAGATACTTCTGAACCTGCAGGTTTTGTTATAGAATGGATGGATGTGCGTAATGGGTCACGACACTCGATTCGATAAAGCTGAACAGTGGACTTTGATCATTCTCTCTCGTGGCTAACAGACAGCAGCAACCTGGAGATCTGTTTGCACACATTCACGCCCCGCTCATGCTTCCTCCATCACAGCTGAGAACGTGCCCAGTCACATACGAGGCACTGTCTCCGAGAAGGAAAATAACACTGTCGGCTAGTTCGTGAGGCTTGCCCATTCTACCCATTGGTGTACCCGAGCCGAGTCGTTCGGCAACATCTGGGAATTGCGCAAACGTTGCTCGTTGCATGCCGGATTCCGTGAGACCTAAAGGTTTGTGCGTCAGTGGCCTCTCTTATTCCTTTGAGTCTGACGACAGGAGACTTACCTGGTGCCAGCGAATTCACACGGATGCCTTCCAAGGCCCAATCGAGCGCCCAAGCCCGAGTAAACCCGATCACAGCGTGCTTTGCTGCACTATACACAGCCAAACCCTTGACAGCCCGAAGACCGGCGCCACTGGACGTGTTCACAATGGCACCGCCACCTCCTTGCTTCTTAAACTGCCAATACGCTTCAGTTCCGCAGTTCCAGACGCCCGTAACGCAGACGGCAAAGATTTTGTGGTAGAGCTCATCGCTGACAATGCCACCTTCGTAGGGGCAGATGCCAGCATTTGCACACATTCCGTCGAGTCGGCCAAATTTCTTCACAATCTCCTCGACCCATGCTTGAACCTGCTCTCTAGAGGAGACGTCGACGTTGGTGTATATAAGACTCGGTACGTCCTTCAATTCGGCTGGCTGGGGGCTGACGTCTGCGACGGCGACCTTTGCTTTCAGGGTGATCAACTTCTGGACGATGCCCAATCCGATACCCGAAGCACCTCCGGTCACGGCTATGACTTTGCCTTCAAGAGAGTTGCGCTCCATTGCTAGAGGAATGCGAAAGTGCCGGTTCGATGCTAAGGGGCGCAGGCAGTTGACTTATGATAGGAATAAGTCTGGCGACAAGTTCAACCAGCAATAGACAATTAGTCAATATCAAAGGACCCACATATATCAAGGTGCTCCCCGGCGGAAATGCCACATGCCATGCCACGCAAACGCCGAGTGGGCACGAGCACTCCAGGTCTGACACCTACCTTCACTTCTGACTTGCAGAGGCACCAGGAGTACAGAGCTGATCGGAATCTTGGAGAGAAACCTTCGTGTCTAGGTTTGTTGTTTTATCTCTCTGCGCTTACAGCACGGCTATGGCATTTGGTGGGCTGGCTACTCCTCCAATTACGTTTAGAGGCGCACTCGTGAAGAAAAACGACCATCGCCGCTCTTGCTGGCAGAGAACCGACAAGTCCTCCAAGTTCCAAAGCTCACCCAGGGGCATGCCAAAATGAACCAATATCCACTCATGCAGTACAACCTTGGATTCGTCACCCCACGGAACCGGGCAGACTTCGAAGCCTGGGGCGTCTGTGGCGACAGCCGAGAGATGCTTGTTCCAGAGCCATCGCGCCGATGCCATAGACTCTTCTACCCCAATGAATGCTTCCCCCTTGATGACTCGAGTCCTCTCTTCGTCCGAGCACGATTTGTACCATTTACTGTATCCTGTGCGAAGCAAGAGAATGTCCCCCTGGCGGATTTCCACAGCAAAGTGTTTGGCCACCTGATCCAATTCGGCCACTGTGATGGCATGGCTGGAACCTGCATTGGCCGGGCTTTGACCAGTCTCTTGTCGCCAAAGCGGATAGTCCAACAGGATGCCGCGACCAACTATCCCACCTCTCTGTAGCCACCCTGGGAACTGGTCAGTGGTCTCTCCTTGTGCAATTTGGGTGGAATACGGACTATGGGTGCCATTTCTCCCGTCTTTCTTGGTCAACACGTCTTCAAATTTGAGGCCGTTGTAGAAGAACCCGTCTTTCTGAGTCGCACAGTGTGTCATGCCGTCCCACTGTGAGCTACTCTGCGTGTTGAAGTGGAGCTCGTCGTCGTAGACGTACATGCCCACCAGAGAGTGATAGTTTACCACCCTCTGCTCGAGCTGGCGACGGGAGCCAATGCGCTCCTTGAAGTGGTCAAGGGGAAAGTCTAGGGACGTCGACTTTCCACTCTTAACCTCTGCAGCGGCGCGCTGAACCACGTCTGGGGTAAGAAGATTCAGGGCTGTTCGCCGCCAGTCAGAAGCACTCAGGAGATAACAGAGCTGGTAAGATAGAGACTCCATATCGATCCCTTTCTGACAGAAGATCGCTTTGTGTAAACTCACTTCCAATCTCATCGTCTACACCCCAGAATCCCCAGGTATTTCCTTGGGGTCTACCTTCGACTGGTGGCAGGGAATCAAAGTCGGGGAGAGGCTTCATCTGGTAGAGAAGCCGGCAGGGCCGCTCGTTAGTGGACAACGGCGAGGTGTTGAAAGATAATACCTCGAGCCAAAAGATATGCTGAGAGCCGCGTTCTTCACATGTGTACAGAACTTAACCATTAACCATACACTATACACCATACACTAGTCGATGGGTTCTCAGTGTCTCACAGACTGTTCCGCTAACGTCTCGGTCGCTGCATGTGTTGCGCCACACGAATACGGAGTTTCCACACCAGCGACCATGTCCAGTCTTCTCCATGACAGGGGTGTATGAAACTCCCGGAATATGGATACCCTGAGGTGGCCAGGCTCCGATTTGGGCTTCTATAGACCGCATTCGGAGTTGTTTGGTCACCCGGTGGAATCCGCCCCACTTCTTCTTTCCTTCCCCTTTCCACCACCACCACACCATCCCTCATAAGGGTCGTCGTGCTGAAAAGAGTATCTAAAACACCCAGAAAGAATGTTACTGTCACTGCCCACTCTATTCTCCGAGGGACATAGGGGTTGAAACAGCAGGGTTTTCATTCTTGTTTTCTTCGACGATGGGCCTTCTGGTACCAACCTGCGTTTGGGCCGTCCTCAGCGGTCTGGTATTGCTGCCTTTTCTCCTCTTGTAGGGCGTCGACAAACTAACTCGGCTGGTAGGCCGCTCACTTGAAGTACAATCGACGAGAACCGACGCTTTTGTAAGTGCCCGAAGTATAAAAGGACAGCGTATCTGGCGGCTGACGTCCTCTATTTAGCCAGTATCTTGCCGAGTTGGCGACATTGTCCTTGTTGGCCTTCGTTGCCTTGTTCCATCAGTCTAGGGCAATCGGCACAAGTCTGGGGCTCTGGCCTGTCTTCCTTGGGCTGCATCTCTTTACTTTGGCGTAAGCGTTGACAATGGTTCCAAAGCAACACGGGAAGTATTCTAACCACAATGATGGCCAAACAACAGGTCAAGCATTACGGTGTACCGACTATTCCTCCATCCACTCAAGGAATATCCGGGACCGTTACTGGCAAAGATCACCAAGTGGTACGGCTTCTACCTGACCAGCTTTGGAAAGACATACATCGACTATGTCCAACTTCACGAAGAGTATGGCGACATTGTCCGCATCGGCCCCAACGAGCTCTCCTTTGCGAATCCAGAGGCATTGAAGTACGTCCACGGAGCGGCAGCGAATAAACTGGGTAAAGGTCCGAACTACGACACCCGTCTGTGGGCCGACGGCGTCAGTCTCGGAGACGAGAGAGACATTGCGGCACACAGAGCTCGCCGTAAATTCTGGGACAAGGGCCTCGCCATCAAGGCCATCACTACATACGAACCCAGGCTCGTGAGAATCATCAACGTGTTGAAGAGCAAATTCGACACCTATGCCGGTAAGTCACCTCCCCATCCTCCCGAGCGGGCAGGGCGAGGCATCAACTGACTGAGATTGGATACGATCAGGAAAGGAAATCGACGTGGGTGCATTCATCGACTTCTTCGGGTTCGACGCCATGGCGGATCTGGCCTTCAACGAGACCTTCTCCTTTATCGAGAACGAGAGCTCCGGAGAGCTGGCCGACCTGGTCCGAAAGGGCCTCAAGATGACAGAGCTCATCCGTAACGTCCAGTGGCTGACGCCCATCTTCAAGTACCTGCCCATGGATCCCGAGGACAAGGCTCAGACAGAACGATTTGCCAAAGCCTCGGCGGAACAGTTTGAGAAGAGGTTGGCCATGGGGACCAAACCCACCGATCTCTTCACCTACCTGTTGGCTCATGACGAATCCGGAAGGTGAAGGGTTTCCCTCCCCCTTTGTGCTGATTTTTCGGGTGAGAAAGATTGTAGCTGACAGGCTGGGTTCTCCATGACAACAGGACTCTGGCCAAACGAGACCTCCAGTCCGATTCTCCCGTGATCATTGTCGCTGGGAGTGACACGACTGCCGTCTGTCTAAGGTTCGTGGTTTCACACTTCTTTTAATGCTGAACAGACAAACTAACGTCCATGGGGGGAACAGCTTCGTCTTCTACTTTATGTCCAGAGACCCCAACGTCCAGAAACAACTAATCGAAGAGGTCGACAAGGCGTGGGAACAGCATGCAGAGAACCTCGACGGTCGTAAACTCGGTACGTGTCCCCCTACACTCGCGTTCTTTCATCGATCTAGTATGTGGTCTGGCTAGTGGTTTGACTAGTACTAACTTGTTTCCCATACCCGCCCAGGGCCTGAAACGATGCCATATCTCAATGCCGTCATCAACGAATCTCTCCGCATGGCCCCACCGGCCCCGAACGGCAGCCAGCGCACCACGCCCAAGGGCGGCTGCGTGGTCGATGGGCACTACCTGCCCGAGAACACGCAGGTGTCGTGCCAGCCAACGTTCATGGCGCACGACGAGCGCAGCTTCACGAACCCGCACCTCTTTGTTCCTGAGCGCTGGATCGACGAGAAGCGCGACCCGAGCTGGAAACACGACACCCGCTCCTTCATCCCCTTCAGCGCGGGGCAATATATCTGCCCCGGCAAAGCCCTGGCATATCTGGAGATGCGGCTGCTCCTTGCCCACGTCCTCCGGGACTTTTCGTTCGAGATGTCCCCTGCCTTCGACCACGCGGGCTTCTGGCTCGGCCTGCGCAGCTACATGGGCTACATGAAGAAGCCGATACCTCTCACAGTCCATCGGAGGCAGCGTGGGGAGGTATCAAGCTGAAGGATAGCAAAGAAGTGAAGGGGGGAGGGTATGACGGTTGTACAAGGTTTGAAGAGGCTGATTTTCTCTTGGAGCTGTTTCGTATGTAGGTGTAGTCAGTCTCCCGCAAGGAGCAGATTCGTCACTCCTGTTGCCCCATAACGTCCATAGCAACGAGAGATCTATGATTTCTAGAGACTTTGACTTTCTAAATTATCCTTCCGTGCATTTCGATCGAGGGTGCCCGCAGTAGGAAGGCTGGGAGATATGTATTTGACTTTGCATTCTCATTCCGCGTCCTGACTCCTCCTACCGTTAGGATCGACTAGAAAGGAGCCATGAAATTGTGCATGGCAAAAAAATATAGCACCGAAAGGAAACTTTGCGTTGTATGCTCACATACATGTGTACATATGATGTATACTCCCTTTATTTACATTGCAAAATAGAGGATAGGTGGCGGCAGAGGAGAATACCTATTAAATTGTAGAACAATTTCACCACGCAAGCTAACATAGTTTGTGGAATGAGAATTCTACATAAACACTATCTGGAGAGGTCTAGTCTTTCCTCTTTCGCGGCGGTCAAACATCGAAATATTGCTGCTCGTCCTTGCCATCGACCAAGCCCAAATACCACGTCAGATCTCTGCCGTCCAAGTCCCGTGTAGAGAAGCCGTTGCCGAGCCAATACCACACGTTTCGATTACGATACTGGATCTCATAGTCTTCGTAGCGGGGGACTGCAATGAGCTCCATGCTAGGAATGGAGAAAGAAGGAATGTATGTTAGCAAAACCGTCCAGCGTCAACGAAACACGAAAATATCTTTCTTGGTCTTTGTCGGGATAACAGGTGGGCAGAAGCACTTACTATTGGGTCCTCGTCCCCGGATGTAGCATGATCTTACCGCCCAGCTTACCACCTTTGAACCAGCTACGGCAGTTGCCCGACCACACGGTGCGGTTGTGGTACAGGTCCGTGTGCTCCTGATAGTCCAAGGCCACGCTCAGCCTCGGGGTGTAGCTCTTGATGTTCTCGAGCTGCAGCTTCCGGACCATCTGCGCGAAATATTCGGCCATTTTCTCAATCATGCACAGTGCGCTGCCCTGGCCCAGCGGGCCGTAGGGCCCGTAGAAGGTAAAGTAATTGGGCATAAAGGGCGCCGAAAGCCCGAGGTACGAGATGGGGTTCTTACGGTACTGGTCTTGCAGGTTGTACCCGTTGGCGATGATGGGGAATCGGGGAACCCATGTGGTGTTGAAGCCTGTGGCGAGGATGATCACGTCGACTTCGTGCTCGTTCCCATTGGGGTCTAGGAATCCTTGCTCGGTGATTGTGTCCAGGGCTTTGGTGAAGGTCGTGACGTTGGGAGACATGAGGGCTTCGAGGAACCCGTTTCCAGGACTGTAAGCAAGTAAAGCAGTGAGGATCAAATGTTGAAAGTGACACCCGAAGAGTGTCCATGTGTGAGACTTACGTTGGACGTTTGCAACCGACAGGGAAATCTTTGGGGATGAGTTTCTCCATCAGGTCGTCTCTTCCCTTTAGTTTCTCCATCATCTCCTGTCTTGCCATCTACCGAGAATCGATCAGTGATCCGTAGAGTACTACTCAGCCTGGAGGCGTCGAGCGTTTACCTTTTCCAGACCTTGTGCTTCAGGAGTGTTCTGGTGGAATGCTAGAAATCCTTCTTGTAGCTGCGTCTCCACCATTTTGCAGTACTTGAGATAGTAGCCCGGCTCTTCCCTGAACCGCCTCTTCTGGTCCTCAGAATCTTTGTATGAGTCATTAGTAGTTGTTCTCGATCGTAATGGATTTCAAGGTCGTAGACTTGCATTTGAAGTTACCTCCACCCAGACCCGAGTATTTCGAGGCAAAGGACGGGGTCATCCAGGTAGGTGTACTGATCCACGTATACAACTTTTCCACTTGACTCTGGATTTTGGCGGTGATTTGAACACCACTTGATCCGATACCTACCACGGCGACTCGCTTACCATTCAGATCGAGCCCTTCCGGGTAAGCTGCAGAATGGACGAGCACTCCTTTGAAGTCTTTGAGGCCATTGATCTTGGGCCACTCCCAAAAGCTAAATTGTGTCAGGAGGGGGGGACTTTGAATATGGAGAAATATTGGTGGAACATACTTTAGAGGGCCGCCGGCATTTATGAAGATGTCGCACGACTCGGTGAATTGGTCTCCAGACTCCAAGTCTGTGATGGTGATGTTCCAATGACCTTCATCCTCATCCCATTCGGCGTGGTCTACCCGGTGTCGCAGCTTGATGTATTTTGACAGCCCATACTTGACGACTATACCTTTGAAATAGTCAAAAATCTCTGGGCTCTCCGCATAGTATTGAGACCAGATATGTGGCTCCCAGGTGAATTGATAGCTAGCAGAAGGAATGTCACAAGCACAGCCGCTATGTCGTGTCAGTCTCGACCCATGGGCGACGATGGTTGATCAACGTACGGATAGTGATTCTCCCACCAAGTGCCCCCGACATCAGAGTTCTTGTCGTAGATTTGCAGTTCGACATTCTGCATTTGATCTTGTACCAGCTTGGCCAGATTGATGCCAGACGCACCTGCACCCAGGCATATTATCTTGACAGGGCGCAACAGTCCCGAGGGGACTTCGTTGATGGTATAGCCTGACTCGTTTGTATTCTTCCATCCATACTTTTCGGCAAGATGGCTGGTTGCATTCACTGATGTCTGCTTTGCCTTCTCATTGTCTTGAGACGCGACCATGGTGGTGAGACCCAATCGAGGGTCAGTGGAGACCAGTTCGATGCCACCTGGCTCTAGTGTCTGTAGTGCGCCGAGCACGTTGTAGCGACCTTGGTAGAAAGTACTTTGTAGGTAGTATGTCAGTGACAAGTTACCGCTGCTTACACCAGCACATGCCCTGACGAAATGATATAGCTAACTTTCTGTCTGAGAACCTCTATGGTCATCTATACAAGGATCGCTGTTTCGGTGCCCATTGGTAGCCTCCGCTTGGACGTTACTCCGACTTCCTAATCTAGATAGGGCGACTTTTACAACCTAGTGCGTGAAAACTCCGGTTTACCCACATATAAAAGTGGGTCCCTATCCACCAGAGACTCGGGAGTGCCTGGGTCAACCACATCGAAACTCCGCCTTGACACTTTCGTGGGCTTTGGTACATGATCAATCTGCCAGACTGTTGGGCCACACACGTGGCTTCCCCGCGTGGCCCCCGGACTTCTCTGGTATGTTGCTGTGGAGTCAGGGGAGCATTGCACTAGTATGATAGATTGAAGTTGGTCCCGAGAAATATCACTCCAGGAGGCCTCGATTTTCATCCCGACCTCCCATTCCTCTACTTCCTCATAATCTTCATCGCCTCCCCCAAAAATTACATGTCCATGTTGAGGACTTCATTGCCTGAACAATTTCCCCCCAAAATGACGGTTCCAAAGGAAGAATTGTCGCCGCATCATGACGAGCATCTCATGCGTCATAGCAAAGCCAGGGAAAGATTTAGTTTCTACAACTATGGCATCGTCGTCTGTGTCTCGTGCACCTCGCTGGCCACGGGCATGGTCAACGGCATGATCAACACGACTTTGGGCCAGCCGAGTTTTCTCATCTACTTCGGATTCCTAGAGCAGACAAAATCCAACACGCCGTTGATCGGGGCGATTCTCGGTGTCTTCTTCGCGTGCGCTTT
This sequence comes from Fonsecaea pugnacius, assembly GCA_011800825.1. Taxonomy (NCBI): domain Eukaryota; kingdom Fungi; phylum Ascomycota; class Eurotiomycetes; order Chaetothyriales; family Herpotrichiellaceae; genus Fonsecaea; species Fonsecaea pugnacius. Next base: position 3,122 of record WJFF01000241.1, on the reverse strand, counting down.
GTTCGGCTGTGCCTGGGCTAGCTACGCGTCCGACAAGATCGGGCGCAAAAAGACAGTGCTCATCTCGGCGATCATCTCCATTGTCAGCACGGCTCTTGTAGCTGGAAGTGTCCATATTGCCATGTTGATCATTTTCAGGTGAGGCCCCTCCTTAACGGGATCCTCTATGCCTCAAATGGGCCCAAAAAAATTACTGATTATTTTTGTCGGCCATTCAAGGGGCTGCTCTGGATTTGCGTCCGGAGCATATATGTCTGTCGGATCGCTACTTCAAAGCGAGCTTGCCCCGCCTCGGTATCGAGGACTCATGGTTGGCCTTGTCGCAGTCATGATCTCTCTCGGCTATGTGTTCGCCAACTGGCTCGGTGTGGCCTTTTACTTTGTGCAGGCCAGCGGCGTCCAGTGGAGAATTCCATTTGCCATCTGCACTGTCCCATCATTCCTGACCATCTTTCTCCTACCTCTGATTCCGGAATCGCCCAGATGGTTGGTAATGCAGGATCGCTCCGACGAAGCTCGCGCCGTCATCTCCAAGCTGCACGGCCGTCATGACGATGCGGGCCACGAGTTCGCCGAACTCGAAGTCAAGCAGATGGTGGATCAGATCTCGTTTGAAAATCGAAATGCAATGGGTTGGTGGGAGTTGATCATGTCGAAACGGTACCGCAGGCGCTTCATCCTCACCATCATCACCCAGTCCATGAGTCAGGTATGTTGCCCCTTTTCGTCGTCTGCAGCATCATTGATTGTTAAACTGACGATGAATAGTCGGCTGGTATCGTTGTTATCGCCAGCTATGGCCCGACCATCTACGCCAGCCTTGGATTCAACACAGTGGGCCAGCTGTCCATCACTGCGGGTTATGTTACCTTTGGAGCCTTGACTGCGATCCTCGGAACCCTGCTCATCGACCGCGTTGGGCGTGTACCACTCCTCGCCATTGGAACGGCCATTCAGATTGCGCTGATTGTGGTGGTCACTCCACTGATCGCTAAATACGCTGGAACCTCGCATGAAGCACCCCAGCAGGCCGTCGTGGCCATGTTCTACATTTTCGAATTGGGATACTGCATGTTCGCCGAAGGTGCAAGCTACACTTATGTTTCCGAGATGTGGCCGGCTCATCTAAGGGCCAAGGGTTCGGCTCTTGGAGTGGCGAGCATCTACTTCATCGACACCATCTACGTCGAGTAAGTCCCTATGGAACCCCCGCGTTTCGTCAAAAAGCAAAGAGAGAGCTGACCTGACCTTTGTTTTCTTCTTGATAGAGCGTCCCTCTATGCCTTTGTGTCGATCGGATGGAAATTCTACCTCGTCTTCATCGCCGTGGGCGTCTCTTCGCTGACCGTGTTCCTCTGGTTGGCCAAGGAAACCAAAGGCAAACCGCTAGAAGAGATCGCCGGGCTATTCGGCGACGAAGTCGCGGCCGAGACTTTGGAAAATCTTGTTATTGCGCATGATGCCGAAGTCGAAGAGACCAAAGAGGTTCCCAAGGCTAGCAAGCTGCGTGACTAAGATGCCAGCGTGAAGGGGGACTCTAATCAGAGTCAGAAGCTTGGGGAGATGATAGGGGTTCGGGAATGCGAGCTTTGTTGCATATAGGTAGATGAGCGCAGAGCTTTGCAAAAGAAAGCGAACCGGCCAGATGTGCTTGAATTTATCAGGACGTTGGTTTGGTGTCTATTCTGAAGTACAAGTATGAGTGGCTGTTGAGTATGATGCTGGAGCGAGCCCTTATTAGCTGTCAGCCTTTCGATGGTGCCCCTTCGAGCGTTGATTGGTGTGGTTAGCCTAAGTCTGTCTAAGCCTGTCCCACTCCATGGCGTGATTTCCGAATGCCGTCAGCGATGGGTCAGAGATCCACTGTGAAATGCCACGGCATCTGGAGAAGGAGTTCCGCGTCACCCTTCCACATGTAAGAAGTAATCTGGAATCTTTCTTGGTTTTTTCTTTTCTCAATCCCCCACAGTCTTATAGTATACGAGGTTCCTCAAACTCTCTTTAGGCCGGAAGGAGAGGCAACTCTCGCTGGTCAATCTGGCCTCCGAGTAGACATTACTTTTGCCGCTTTCCTTCGAGTACAAGGGCCATCAGGGCACTGACAAGTATGCCGGAGCAGGTAGCACTTGTGACAGGCGCCGCTTCTGGCATAGAATGAGCAGTGGCAAACAAACCTGCGAGTCGGGGGATATCCACCGTGCTTGCGACCGCGACTAAGTCAAAGATTCAGCCGCTGCCGATGAGATAGCCCAGAGGTACAGTGTCTGTACAGACTAGGTTAAGCAGCTTGTGACCGTGGCGCTCCAGTTCACAGGGAGACTGGATTATGCAGCTAACTGCGTGTATCTGTGAGTCGGTATGGGACGAGGGCGAGAGCATCAATACCGAGTTGTTTGACAGATATGGTCGAGGACGACAACCTACCACACGTTTGGCTTATTTGTTACTGAACAGACGCCCAGAGATGTGACCTTCAACCCTCCCAGCTCACACCCGATCCCCGGCCAGCGCGGCACAATCGATGACATCGTCTCAATTTCGAATCTCCATACCGTAGGGCTGGCAGCGTATACACCGAGTAAACATGGTGCGGCGGTGGTCACGAAGAACGGGGCCAAGTTCTACGGCCCGAGCGGTACCAGAGTGAACACAGTCTGTCCGGGCTGGACAATGACGGCTATGATTGAGCATAGTATGAGCGAAGAGGGAAAGATAGGGATAAAAGAGAACGAGAACTCGCCTGTACACTAAAATGTTTGGCTGCGCCGCATGGCTTTTGCCGAGGAGCAGGCGAATGTGGCGAATTTTTATCGAGTGATGAAAGCCGTTATATGAATGGCTCGTTGGTGGTTGACGACGGTGGCTTTCACGATACCCGGTAGCTGGGAGAGAAGCATCGTATGATGGAGTGGGCTGCCAGATAGACCAAAGTCCACGTGCTACCTTAGGTATACAATAGCTATAACTCGGTACAATGACTTGCTATACAAGCATTCTAACCACATGGAAATCCGCCTCCCGACCGCCCCCCACCCACCACACTATCAAATCTACGAGCCCGCGCGACACAACGAAACCCCGTGGGCACGCTGCTGCGTGCATCAAAAAGTAGAAACGAGAGG
>WJFF01000240.1:26258-42969 GCA_011800825.1 Fonsecaea pugnacius | reverse complement strand
CCCAAGCTCCACCGTGTTCTGCTCTCGCTCGACTCGTCTTCGTTGATCTGCTGTCGTTCCTTGTGTCCGCCTCTCCTGTCTCAGCCCGCTGTCTGTGTTACCCGCTCGTTGGTGCATGACTGTTGCTTCTCTGGCTCAGCTTCTTCTTGTGTCTGTCGTCGGTTTGTTTCCAGAATCCGTTTCCCATCATGCATGGGCGGATGGATTGCTTGTGACTTGGCCAAATTTCCCACATACGCGACACCCAGAAGTACCTTTTCGCCGACCTTACAAGGGAACCACAATCTAGTCCTTACGGCCGCTTCCACAGAAATCGGCAAAATCGTGTTCTGATAGCCGCTGAAACGACGTCACCATCTGTCTACTCATCACGCATATACGGCTTTGACACTCTTGCTCTAGGAGAAGGGGGGAGCTGGAAAAGTTGTCCAGGATTTCCTCAATGATAATGATGTTTCTATCACCTCGATCTATTCGTGTTCTAAAATGGTGTCTATGCCATGGGTACTTTTTCATTCTTTTTCACTTGTTCTTCCCTGAATTTTGCCGTCTCTTCCTCTTTTCAATTCTCACCTTTCTTTCTCATTGCCACAAGAAACTTCTCTTCCATTGCAAGCTCATTTTGAGGCTCAACTGGAATTGGCTGTTGCGGATCCATCCCAACCTCCAGCTTTGTCTTCATCCCTCCCCCAACATCCACTTTTGTAGCAGCTTTTTGTCAAACTGCTGCTTCGCTGTGCACTTTCACCGTGTTGGAAGGAACTCCACCATCAATTTTGGGAAGCGCTCGCCTCATTGCTCCCAGGAATCGTTCTTCGTCGGTCGACTCCATCCCACGTGGATTAGCAGCCGTTTCTTCCGAGTCAGGCTCCTCAGGCGATTGCATAGTTGATTTCGGGCTTTCCAGGTCAGGACGTTCTAGCTTGCGAGACTTCCCAGACTTCGAGTGCATGAATTGTAAGAACCGATTCTCGAAGAGATGTTTCCCAGATTCACGGAAAATTTCGTCACCTGATAGCTGAGCCTGTTTCTCACAATTGGGACAGCCGTCAGAGAATGTCGCAGCAGAGTAGGGATGAGATTGACGGCACATGGTCAGGGATCCGAGCTGGTGACGGCCCCATAGGTTCTCGATCCTCCGTGTATAGTCATTTTTGATCTCCGGAATAGATGGCGGTTTCGAACAATCGAAACGCTCGAATGCCATGATAATATCCCGTGCAGTCGCCATCAACAAAGCACAAGTCCCTGATGATCGGCGGCAAATTGCGGTTATCGCGTCCAAGCCAGCCCTAACCGTCTCATCGTTCACGTCCGTACGTTCATCGTCAATAGGATGCCCAAGCTCAGAAAGCTGGGCTCTCGTCGATTTTACAAAGAGCATGAACTGGAGCTGTTGCAGCCTGACTTCAGCCTCAAGTGATGGGTTTGTACCAATCAAAGTATTGTCCAATGCATCTTGACAATATTTTACGCATGAAACCGATTCTTTGTAGACGAACTGAACAATCTTGAGGCCCAGACGTTGGACGCCGAAAGAGGGGTCTGGAAGTGGAAGAAGCTGATTTGAAAGTCTCAGTGCATCAGAAAGGCGCACAATGACCACCCTGAATTCCAAGACGTCAAGATGAAGATGGAAACTAAGGTTATACGAGGGGATGACATTTGGGAAAATCCCATGTAATGTCATAATGCTGCTCTGAAATCGATCCACAACATCGCTTCGGAAGTTGATAATATTCTTCTGGAGATCGAGTATCTCTTGGTTTCGACGAAGCACGAGACCAGCATTCGCTTTAGCCGCCAGGGGATTAGGTCTGATTTCTTCGATGCACGTCTTCAACGTCTGGTCCAACTGCTTTCTTTGCATGTCGATCGCTGCGGCGAAGGAAGCTATCCGGCGGCCCATTTTGGCGAGAAGAAGGTCAAAATTGTGCTTGAATTCAGCTAACTTCGAGTGGATTTGGTAACGGCGAATATCCTTCATGGGCGCTCCACACCAGCATTCTGGCGTTTTGACCTCGTTTAACCTCAGCCCGGAGTTTATTGATACAATAGACCCATCAACGTCGACATTGAAAATGCCATGGAGATTGAGGGTATCCAGCTGAGCAATCTCTGTGATGTGTCCGCACTCTGGAGAATAAAGTACTCTTGGGCCTCTCATCCCATTCAGGCATTCCCGGCAGAGCTCTGGCGGAGGGCACGTCTCGCCATGAACTGATGGGCAATCGTGACCACATTCCAGAGTCCGAGGACAGGGCCGACAGCAGGGTAATGTCAGATTGGGTAGACAACAAAGGATGTCCGATTGTGTTTCGTGTTCACAACCAGCGACTGGTTGCTTGACGCAAGGGTCACAGATGTCGTGGCATCGGTTCCTGCATGGTCCATGCTCACACCTCTTCAAGCAGGGTTCGCCACATGATTTTGCGCATGATTTTCCGACATGACAAGTTTCCTTGCAGGGATGGCCACATACTTTCGGGCGACTGCATATATGCGTGCAAGGTTCATGCTTTTCGGAAGTCCTGTTTTTGCAGACACCGCATTTCCCACTGCAAAGATGCCCACAAGGAAGTGGCGCATCACATGCTTGCTGGCATACGCTCTTGTCCTCAGTACTTTCACCGCAAAAGATGCTCATAGAATGACCACAGCTGAGGATTTTTTTGTCTATGACAGTCTTGCACTTGAAAATATCTCCTGAGCAGAGCCTCTTTCCAGGATGTCCGCAGCTAAGGGTAACTTCATCGATGGTAGCCGTGCACTTTCCGCATTTCTGATAACACAATTTTTCACATTTGCGTCCGCACGGTTGGAAGATCCTGGTACATTTCTCTTGACAGGATAGGCGGGAATGGAGCTGAGGTGGGTGACATCTCTCCTTGCATATGTGACCGCAGGGCAAAGCCATGCCGCAAGCCGCTGCACATTCTGGGACGCTTTGGAAGTCTTCTGGGTGCTCAACAAGATGGCGGTGGGAGGGATGGACATGACAGTGCGTCACTATCGAACCTCCGATCTTCCCATCGAGAGCGTTGATGACTTCCCTCCATCTGGGTACTTGAGACAGGGTCTGGGAATTGCCCACAATGTAAAAACCGTTCCGCGCCCTGCTGCACGCGACGTTGATGCGATTCAATGTCTTCAAGAATCCGGGACTACCTCCACTTCGGACCGTGCTGAGTATGATAACCTTCGCCTCTTCACCTTGAAAGTTGTCAACAGTTGCGATCCTGAGCATGTCGGCGATTGCAACTTCGTCCTTGGTGGTCCTGCTTTCGTCACCAAGGCTAAGAGCCTCTTCTCCAAGCAATGCTTCTCTGTCTTTTTCGGAAAGCCATATATCGCAGTTTGCTGCCAGCCGCCCGTAGAGTTTCAACAGCTGGCCCGCATATGGAGTCAAAACTGCAATTTCTCCTTGTGAATACGCACCACGGCGAAGCAGATATTCTACAAGAGAGGCAATCATCTCGACTTCGTGCAAATTAGCATGTGACTTTAAATCGTCCGATTCAAGTTCCGGAACCCGATGGTCCCACCAAAAGACTCTGTGTGCAAGGCCATGAGTCGGCGAGCGTTGGAGCGTAGATTCGTGATCCGTGAGATAGGGATAGGTTAAGCGAGTGATGTTTGCAATTTCAGGATGCATGCGGCGTTGGACTCTCAAGTGGCTTGATGGTATTATCGATGCCGACCTGTCATGAGGGAACATCATCCGCTCCAGCAAGGACTCATCCAATCGATACTCACTCCCGATGGAAGTCTCGAGACTTAAAGTCTGTTCATTTGTCTCAGGCCGCAACTGCTGGGGATCGCCAATGAAAATCGCATGTTGTAATGAAGGGAGCAAAGTACACAGTGCATGTGCTTCCATGACCTCCGCAGCCTCTTCGCAGATGAGGATCTCAAGATCAAGTGATCGCAAAAGCTCCCAGCGGGCGGCGCATGCGGTGGTGGTCATTGCGATGATATTGTGAGACGACATGACTCGCCCATCGCGCCCATCGTTGATTGTCTTGATTTTGTCTGTGTATCCCTGCAATTCAGAGTAAAGCGAGGCCATCTTATTCACCAATTTTTCCTTATCTACCTCCGCTTCCCAGCGCCGAAGCATGAGTTGACGCTCGCTCAAAGGCAGGTTCCAGACGCTGGACTTTCCAGCGTTTGCACTTTGGAGCTCGGCATGGTAAGATATGTCGAGAAGTATTCCATCTACATTTTCTTGGGTAGGTTTTGCACCGTCGTTCGAGGTTTGGGCCAACCTATGAGCGAGTTCAAGGTGTAAATCCCGAATGGTCTTCAAGTCTCCGCCTTCTGACCAGTATTCGAAGGTAAAGGAATGCGCAAGCGAGACGCGAGAATTGGTTGAGAACTGAGAGTGTATATAGGGGTATTTAATGCGCAGAACGTCCTCAATATAGTGCCATGGAGGGATCCCAGTGTGCATTTGGCATGAAAGTGCTGTTTCTACTTAGTTCCGCTCAGACAGGACGAATGGAAGATAACCATACCTTTGCACAATGAATCGAGCTCTGCAAACAGCAGCTTCTTCCGGAGGTCATGGGCATGCAGCATTTGGGACTCCTCCTTATTCAATCGAGTCTTTCGTCGCAAGTTGCGGAGATTGATTGCATTCGTCCAGGCTTCCTTGCTAGCGGAACCGACTCGAAGTAGATTGGAGACACCAGCATCTCGCAGGTCGGCAAGAAAACTGTCCAGAGCATGATTCGTGAGACACACCAGTAGGATAGGCTTCTGTGACGGGCGGGAGTCGAGAAGCGTCTTAGCCAGCTGGACACCAAGAAAAGTCTTGCCGCATCCAGGGGGACCTTGTGTGCATGCAAACTCCCGTAGGAGACTGTCTCTGAAGGCTACCGCTTGACCTTTATCCAGAGTGGTTTCGCGGTCGATGATATCTAGAGAGGAGGGGCGCGACAATTCCTTGACCGACGCAGAGGCAATTGGGCATGTCGGTGGGACAACCTTCGTGAGGTTGTATACGAAATCCGACGAGAGCGCATAAGAAGGTGGGCGACAGAGGAACTGGGACGAGAACCCGGCGATAGAGTGCAGTTGTGCGGCTGAATAGGCCTCATTGGGATGCTTATCAGGTGCAACATAGCTCTTGAAAGCGAAATCTGTCTCTCTCATCTGTTGCAGCCGCCTGAGACAATTGTAAAGCCCGGCGAAGAGAACCTTGGGGAATTCTATCAGGTAGAGTTCGCTTCCTCCGCAAAGGCCCAGTGCATGGCGGCAGAGTTGAAGGACGTCGTCGTGGGTGGCTGTTGGGAGGAAAGAGAGCTGGACTGCTGCTCGAGTGCCACGTCCGTCAAAGCAGTCCATAGAAAAGGTGGTTTGAGCTTGGTGGACCTCCAGGAAGTAGACATCCAACTGCATGGTGGCATGGTCAAGTTGGAGCAACGCAACAAGCATGCCTTTTTGAAAACGGCCCGAGTCGTAGAGCTTGTGCGCCCTCATGAATGGCGGGCAGTCGTAACTGACACGGACCGTAATAGCCCTCTGTTCATGGGAAAGCAATTCTTCGACTTTAATATTGTTGTAAAGGAAATATCGGTTGCCAGCGATGGTCTCGCGACGGACATGATCTTCAGGGGCGGTACCGCTGCCCAGGAGGGCGACTTGGGAGGCTGAATAGCAAATGTCCCGAATGCTCTCAATGCTGTCGTAACGAAGTTGCCTGAAAAGCGTATCCAATAGCCTGCCAGGCCCGTTGTCCAGGAAGTGTTTTGTGTAGAGATCTTTTTTTGGCATGAACGTCGGTCGATGAACGGCGAGGATTTCATCGGCAGTTGGGAGGATCTTGATCTTTCTGTAGTCTTCATGGTCATTATTGTGGCGGGGACCAAAGATCGAGAGCTTCCCAGGGCCATCGTCTGTGAAGGGAAGGCGAGGACGCGGATCTGGAGAAAGGACGTTCACGGGGAGACAGCTAAGACTTTGTTCTGCTGAAGAAGCGGAAATGCAAGGCCTCGCGGTCGCTGCCATGATGAAGTCACGGCGCAGATGATTTCAACGCCGCAAAACTGTACACAGCAAGGAGAAAGGATGGAATCAACACCACGAAACAGTTAACGGCAAGGACGAAGACATCGCGGCATCTCTCATTTCTTCACCGGCATCTTTCGTGCGAGCTCAATTGAGGGACCTCGTCTTGGCGCGCAGCAATCACTTTCGAATGTGAATCTAGAAGAATCAGTGAGTCATCTGGAATCATCGACATGGCTGGTGCCGCGACGCGTAGTCATTGAGTGAAGGTGAGGCAAGAGGTTCTGACATTTTTTCCACAGCACCGCGGCCAGCCGCCAGCAGGTCAGCGCAGTGGTCCTCATGACGACTGAAATTTCACCTTCCGAGAGTGAAACCTTTGTCAACTTATGCCTAGCTCTCTGTTTTCTAGCTTCAACAGCAGCCATTCAGCTTCACATAGCCGCGACTTTGACACGTTATCACTGAGGCTCTTAGCCTTTGCATGATCGTCATCTACCGGGCGCACGAGAAGCAAACGACAAAGCATCAATCATGAAACGGTAAGCATTCGATACCTTTCTCCGTCTCCAAAACAATGTCATAATACTATGCGCAGACTTGGAGTCCATGATTCTATAGTGTGATGCAGGGAGATCCTCCTCTTCCGCAGGTCGCTTGGAAAGACGCCAGTCACGAATTGAATGCGTCATTCCTCAACAGACGGGGAATTGGGATCCGCACAAGAGAACTGTACCATACTGTAGAGCACGTTCGTCACATCAGACAGAAGAGGATATTTTGCGAGTCTGTTTGTGTTCAGAGACAGGATAAGAGGACGCGAGAGTTACATACAGACAAACGTGGAACCTCGTCGGGACTTGATATATGGCCAAGCCTACAAGAAGGCAACTATAGCGAATACGGAAAAGATATCCGAAGTCCCTATTCCAAGAGAGTTGGAACAATGGGACCTGAGACACCTGCGAAGTAATGATGATGAACTATCTAAGTCTGCTCACCAGAGCCTGTACACGGCTAACCACGACTGCCCTTTAAGCATCAGTAGATTGTCGAAGAAATGTTCCCGGATCCGCTGAACAGATTTCCCAGCGTTCCTTGCACCCAGTGGCTAAAAGTTCTGCTGTCTTTGCCCTCTAGCAAAATATGTAAATCCTCGCTCTCTGGTGGCAATCGCACTCCATTTCCAGGTTTGGGATACAGTGCGGCGTGCTCATCAAAGTAGCCGTCATACCCTTCATCCTCATGGTCCTCACCAGCATCCTTGTCGCCAAACGAAGGAACTTTCGACACTGGTGTTACATATGTAGAAGTGAACTGCGCTTGTGGCATTGCCAATTGTGGAGGTGCCAGGGTTTGGAACAAAGGCAAGTCCGGTGCCAGGTCTGAAGCCTGAAGAACTAATGACACGAGATCATCCCGGGAAAGCGTTTTCAGATACGCTTCTCTTTGCTCGAGGCGGAGGAAACGACCTCCTACTCGTGGCCCAGTGAAAGTGGGTTTTGGCTCGACGAAGGGAGGTGCCACAACTGCGGACTGGGTGCTTGCCTTCCCATTTGTCTTCTTGTCCTTCTTTTTCCCGTGCAGAATACGGTCGCATTCAGAGCAGAACCACTCGGCTTTGGAGTCAGTAACCGTGTGCGTAGAGATCTGGGGTTCATGACAGCGCTGATGCCAGCACTTGTTACACGCATCGCAGAAGACAATCACATTTCCCGGAGGACCATGCCCGCGCAAACAATGCTCACAAAGCGCAAACTGTTCACGTCCACGGTAGACTCTGCGTTTAATCTTTGGGTGAGTTTTAACGGATGCGGGAGAATTCGACATGGTATGGGTTGTAGAGTTGTTTCGAGACGGCTTCCTTGAGGGACTCGCCTGCACAGGAGTACTGTCGCCGAGAGAGACAGGCTTCTGGACTGGCCTTCCGGAGCGAGTGTGTGCAGAAGGGTTGTATTCTTCGGAGCTCTCTCGAGATGGAGTAGCTGTGGAATTTGAAGTCGATGCACGCAGATTAAACTCTGAGGTCTCGGACACACCACTCTTTCTTTTCTTGCTAGGAGGTCCAAAGTGGTAAGAAGGCTGGTCCGATGCGTTTGTGGGTACCACTTGAGGTGAGCTCGAGTCAGCATCTGGAGTTTTGATATTTCGTGGCCCGCGTTTGATGCCTGGTCTGCCTCTACCAAGCCCCTTACCAGAGACCACTGAACCGTTGGAAAGAGTATATTGCTTGTTTCTGCCTGATACGTTGTTTTTATTGACTGCTATTGTCGACGTATTTCCATCCCTAACAATACTGTGGTTCACAACGCCATCCACGATGATTATTGTATCATTTTCGTCGTCGTTGGCGTTAGTAACAGAAGAGGGAGTCTGTGTCTGACTCATGCTCAAAGACGGTAGGGAATATCGAAAGTCAGGGGCGCTTTCGGTCTGCGCATCGACGAGACCGGCGTTGGCATCTGCGGGTAGGCTGGGCATGCCGGTTCTTAAAGCAGGTATGCTTGAGTTGATACGCGGAGGCGGAGTGTGACCGTGAGGTAAGATATCTGGGAATGATCCCTGGCGAGGTCCCGAGCCTCGATGAGATGCTGAATTGAGACTCACTTGTGAAGAACGCTGCTTGGCGACGTGCTGAGGAGCCAGCGACTCGACGCTGTCATTCAGATTGTCATGTGTGACATTGAAGCTTATGGCTGGAGCAGCAGCAGGGATATTGAAGTAGTTGGATTGCGTAGTCGAGTTGTTGTTGTTGTCATCATCATGTATGACATGACTCTTAGGATCGTTGAAGGAGTCGGAAGGAACAAAGGTATTTCTCGGTGGGGAGGCCATGCCAGCTGAGACCACCGTTTGTTAGGGGTTCAATTCGACATTTAGTTGTGGGCCTTGATTGGAAGAAGCCAGGCCGGAAGATGGAGACACAGCAGTAACGTCTTGCATCAAAATCGCATCAGCTCCATGATTGACAACCTGTCAATGTTAATGAGGGAGGCGGAAGGATTGAGCTTTGGGCTTGATATTGTCGATTAGAGGAGGTCGAGTTCGAGAAGGAAGCGACTAAGTTTACCGAGTACCGAGTAGTTAGAGGTGAGGTCGCAGGATTGCTATCTACACGTGATCATCCTGGAATCGGATGCACGTGATTGGTCTGTGTCATCCCCGTCCCTTCTCCACCATTTCTCTGACATTCTGCACTTGGTCGTCATTTTAACGCACAAGTCGCGCATCCTGCTCTCATCCACCGCATAATCCACGACTTCTCGACCTATCATCAACTCAATGTCATGTTTGATCTACCTGAAGGTTTTCGAGTGAAATCTGCTGAATCGCTGTACGCACAAACCTCTCAGTACCATATGGGAGGATAAAGACTGAGCCGCTTCAATATGTTTGCTTCTGTCCTTGTTGTATCTCATCTCTTTCTCCAGGAAGCCCTTGTACTGTCTGCCAATTTTCAACCGACCAGACACCTTGAGCGTTACACGTCTCTTTGCCCCTCCATCCAGCCATGGCCTACACATCCACGTTCTTAGTGTCAAATATCCACTGCCCGTCCTGCGTATCCTATGTTCAAGATACACTAAATGGAATTCCAGGAATCCAGACCGTCCAAGTCTCACTTATTGACCAAACTATTCGCGTCAAACATGCACAGGACTCCACGCGAGAAGTCATTGTCAGTGAACTAATCAAGTCAGCTTTCGAAGTCGAGCATGTCACAACCATCCGAGCCGACGGTTTTCTGTCTCACGACTCCGATGTGTCACCACACCCCGCAGACGCCCGGCTCTCTCGATCCCGCTGGCTCATGTCTCGTGCCCAACGCAAGCACATAGAAAACTGCAAGGCGTGTCAACGCGAAAAAGGCCAACAACCAAGACCAAAACTATCATGGTCTTCTCTCATGCGACTGCGCCGCCGGCAAGCGCTTCCAAGACAGACACCTACCGACGAAGAGGCCGCGATTTCAGACGATACACTGGCAGAACACAAGCTGTCAAAGAAAAATGTCGACGGCGCAGGAGAAGAGAGTGCACCTTTCCACTATGTTGCCACAGTGTCAATTGGCGGTATGACATGCGCGTCTTGCACAAGTACAATCACAAAGGGTCTTGACAGTCTAGATTTTGTGGATTCAGTAAACGTCAATCTAATGACGAATAATGCAAGAGTGGTTTATCAAGGGCCCCAAAGCAACTCGGACAAACTCGTTGAGACGATCGAAGATCTAGGCTACGAGGCCGTCATCGATGATACACAGCCATTAGTACAGGACAAACCTCTCTCCGACGATGAACACGAGAGCCATAAGGTAACGCTCAGCATCGAAGGGATGACCTGTGGAAGTTGTGTCGGCACGATCTCCCGAGGACTCCAGGAGCTTCCGTTCGTCCAAGATGTCAATATTGACCTCGTTGGGAATCGCGGCCTTGTGGTCTTCCGCGGAAAACAAAATCTTGATGCAATGCTGGAGAAGATTGACGACCTGGGTTATGATGCAACTGTTGTTAAACTTGAGAGCACTGCCAAGTTGGCCGGGGCCCCAAGAGAAGAGAGGACAGTACAACTCAAGGTCGACGGCATGTACTGTGAACATTGTCCTCAGAATATCACGACCGCTATCCACTCTGCACTGTCAGGTGTTGACGGATCGAGTTATACCATAACTCAAGCGCCCACGCTGAAAGATCCGATCATTACCGTCACCTACCGGCCTTCACGTCAAGTCAATGTACGCAGCTTTATTGCCGCCATCGATGCGTCACATGATGCTTTGACGGCAAGTGTATATCATCCGCCAACGCTAGAAGAGCGATCGCGACGATTACAGCGGAAAGAAATGAAGCATATTCTTTGGCGGCTGCTGTTCACCGGCATAGTGGCTATCCCCACTTTCATCATCGGGGTCGTGTACATGAGCTTGGTTCCAAAATCGAATCCTACGAGGCGCTGGTGGGAACAGCCCCTCTTAGCCGGTCAAGCTATGCGGCTCGAGTGGGCACTTTTCTTCATGACCACGCCGGTCATGTTTTTTGGCACAGATCTCTTCCATTTCCGGGCATACAAGGAAATCAAAGCGATGTGGAGGCCGAACAGCAAAATTCCCCTTCTACGCCGGTTTTACCGGTTTGGCAGTATGAATCTTCTGATCAGTGCAGGTGCTTCGGTAGCCTATTTCTCCTCGTTGGCTGTTCTCATTATGGATGCTACAACTGAATCAACCGACATGAGCCTGCATCGTTCCTCGGATACTTATTTCGACACAGTAACATTCCTCACCTTCTTCATCCTGATAGGTCGCTTTCTGGAGGCCTACAGCAAGACCAAGACTGGTGATGCTGTTGCGATGCTCAGCAATCTTAGACCTTCAACTGCTCTACTTATCAAAGATAACACGAGCGACAATGCATCCGCTAGCACCGAGACCATTCCCGTTGATCAGCTGGAGACAGGTGATCTTGTTCAAATCCCTCACGGAACGTCTCCGCCAACTGACGGCGTCATTATCAGTCAAGGCACATTTCTCTTCGATGAGAGCTCGCTGACTGGAGAATCGAAGCCAGTCACGAAGACTGCTGGCGACGAAGTCTTTACGGGATCTGTGAACGTGTCCGACCCTGTCCGGATTAGAGTGACCGGTGTTGGTGGCACATCAATGCTAGACCGGATTGTGAGCGTTGTTCGCGAAGGCCAGGCGAAAAGAGCACCCATTGAACGCATTGCAGATATCCTCACAGGGTACTTTGTCCCAGTAATCACCCTCATTGCCATCACAACCTGGGTAATCTGGATGGGTTTGGGCTTGTCCGGAACCCTTCCTCAGGCATGGCTTGATGTGACGCAAGGAGGCTGGTCCTTCTGGTCTCTTGAGTTCGCCATCGCCGTCTTCGTGGTGGCTTGCCCATGTGGCATTGGCCTTGCCGCACCCACTGCACTCTTCGTTGGGGGTGGATTGGCCGCGAAACAGGGCGTCCTCGTACAAGGTGGTGGCGAGGCATTCCAGGAGGCATCGAGATTGGACGCTATTGTCTTTGACAAAACCGGTACATTAACTGAAGGCCAAATGCGGGTCACCAACTTCGAATTTATCCAGAACAGTCAAGGCAGTGACGCGATACTTGATAAGAACATTATACTAGCGTCATCTTGCATGCTCGAGGAGGCAAGTACGCATCCGATCGCAAAAGCTGTCGCAAGCTACTGCGCAGAGAACTCGACAAGTGTTTCGATTGACCCCGAGGAGATCAAAGAGATACCCGGACAGGGAATGACTGGTAGATTTCTGGTCAAAGGCGATTCCTCTACCTCGCGATATGAGATTGCCCTCGGAAACGAGAGACTTCTACAGAACCTTTGTCCAGCTGAAGGTTCGGAGTCAGATTTGTCTACCACCAAGGAGAAAGTCGCCGTAACAATCAAAGGCGAGGACTTCTACCTCAACCCGATACTCAAGAAGCACCAATCTCTCGGTCATTCAACCGCTATTTTTGCTGTTAGAGAGGTACCGGAAGACGCTGAGAAGGCCAAGTCATCGTCATCCTATCAGGCTTTGGCTGTCTTTGCGATCGCAGACCCGATCCGCCCTGAGGCACTCGAAGTACTCCAATCTCTACGCAGCGTGGGGCTCGACATTCACATGTGCACAGGAGACAATCAGATTACGGCCTTGGCCATTGCTTCCCAGCTTGGGATTCCCGCTAGCAACGTGCGTGCAGGTGTTCTTCCACAAGACAAAGCCAGCTACATCCGCGAGCTGCAAGGCTTGTCCTCCAGCGAACTCACGGGTCGAAAGGATGGTCGCAAGATCATTGGGTTCGTGGGAGATGGCACAAATGATACCCCTGCTCTATCTGCCGCCGATGTGTCCATTGCACTCTCTTCCGGTTCTGACGTGGCAATGACCACTTCATCGTTCATCCTCCTCAACTCCGAACTCAACACTATCCTCTCGCTCGTTAGACTTGCCAAACGGGTGTTTTTACGAGTCAAGTTGAACTTTGCCTGGGCAGCGGTGTACAACCTGTGCTTGGTCCCTGTTGCGGCGGGGGTATTCTTTCCTATTGGAGCGAACGAGCACCATGGTGGGTGGAGGTTAAACCCGGTTTGGGCGAGTATAGCCATGGCGGCGAGTAGTGTAAGTGTTGTGATGAGCAGTCTGGCGTTGCGGCTGCCCGAGTTGCAAATCAAGATGGGAAAGTGGAAGAGGTGATCCAATAGACGGCGATATGAGAGTCATAGTCTGCGGCAATGGTAGCGTGGATATATTCTAGGACTTTGACATCTGTGAGTGAAGTTTCACCGTCAGTCGCAGTTTGAACTCCCCGCACGCAGCCTTGCCAAGCATGACTCAGAATTGGCTCAGCCTTGTCACACCCTCCAATCATGATGACTTCGACCGCTTCTCCCCCAATACTCAGCCTTGCTTTCACGGGTATTGCACACACTTTGTTAATCATCTTTGCCGAGGCTCTCTCCAACATGGCTCGATGGGTAGTGGGAGTATATGCGTGGCGCCCGACCTCGATCCGTACCCTCGCTGTTTTTCAGCGAATACTCGGGCTATATTATTCTTCTTACCTACATAGCTCCAACAGATCTCGGGCTTGATCCCATTCATTTACTCCAATGACACCCTCTCTCCGAGCTTGCTTTCCTTTTTATTTATTTCACTTCTGAGAAGAGGAGGAACCCAATAGAGCCAAGAACACAAACACGAGATAGAATTGCTCCAAGACTTCGCAAAAGACTACAGGACGAGAATAAGGACAATACAGCTACAGCATTGATTGTGCAACTGGGGTCTTTGGTTATCTGCCTGGGAGTTATCATTACTGTATATCTAGGAAAGGAGCGGCACCGAGACAACAACAGCTCATACCTGATCTAATCGCTGTTTCGCAGGAGGTAGTCAATATTGTTTGACAGAGAAGGACACCCAACGGGTATAACGCCTTCGAAGAGAGCGGGAGAAGCGGGACTACTTACTGAAGCCATAATGCCGTCAGCGCCAGCAGCGTCCTGCAACGCAGTCGGACTGCCGATGAAGTACTGCTCCAAGCAGTATCGGGATCAGGCCAACAGTACACTCCACAGTCCAGGAACATCGTCGTCGTCTTCGATACCATCTGGGCACAAGAATCCCAGTTCCAGCCCAAACTCCAATCTAGACTCAGACACTACATCCCCGCCAACGCCGCTATGGACACCAGCAGACCCCGAGGCGCCGCCGATGTCTCAGTACCGGCATCACGTCAACACGAAGTTCTCACAATCGCTGCGTGACTCGCACGAGCTGCACACTTGGACGGTGCAGAACCCGCACCAGTTCTGGATCGACCTGTACGAGTACTGCGGGATTGTCCCCTCGTTGCCCAAGCACACCAAACTGGCATACAACCCGACAGCACGCCTGCGTGACATTCCGACCTTCTTCCCGGGCCACCGACTCAATTACGCCGAGAACGTGCTCGTTCCCAACACGGCCGTGAATCCAAATGCTGTCGCACTGGTCGGGCTGCGCGAGAATCGCCTTGACGACCCAGAGGAGATCACTTGGGCTGAGCTGACGGAGCTGGTGCGCGTGGCGCGTTCGGCCATGGTGCGTCGAGGGATCAAGAAGGGCGACGTGGTGGCCGGGCTGATGGCCAACTCGGTGTGGATCGTCGTGCTGTTCCTGGCCACCGCGTCCATAGGGGCCATCTTTACCTCTGTGTCCCCGGACCTGGGGGTCTCGGGCTGCGTCAGCCGGTTCGCCCAGGTCGAGCCGAAATGGCTGTTCGCCGACGTCGACGTGGCGGTGCGCGGCACGCGGCCATCGATGCTGGGCAAAGTCATGCAGGTGCTCAAGGCGCTACCGGCGGCCAAAGCGAAGCCACGCCTCGTCTTCGTGCCCACCTGCCACCGCCCGCACCGACAGCAGCACATGGACTACATCAGGCCGGTGGGGGGCGCCATCTCGCTACACGAATTCCTCACCAAGGCCCGTGCCAGCGACAAGATGACGTACACGCGTGTGCCGACGGACCATCCGCTGGTGATCGTGTACAGCTCGGGCACGACGGGGGAACCCAAGTGCATCGTGTCGCCGCACATGTCGGTGCTGAACTACAAGAAGATCTCGCTGCTGCACAACGGGCTGGGCCCGGGGTCGACCGTGTTCCAGTTCTCATCGACGAGCTGGATCCTGTGGAACGTCATGAACGGCCACCTGTCCGTGGGGAGCAAGGTCATCTGCTACGACGGCGGGGCGCTGCACCCGGACCCGTCGACGATGCTGCGCATCTGCGCCCAGTTCCGCGCCACCTACTGGGGCACGTCGCCGCGGTACCTACTCGAGCTCGAGCAGTCGGGCATCCGGCCGGACGCGTTCGACCTATCGCACCTAGCCCTGGTGACCACGACGGGCGCCACGCTCACGGGCGAGCAGTTCCACTGGTTCTACCGCGCGTTCCCGCGCCGCATCCACCTGTCCAGCGTCGCCGGCGGCACCGACATCGCCTCCTCGTGGATCGCCACCAACCCTGCGGGTCCCGTGTACGCCAACGAGATGCAGATGTGGGCGCTGGGCCACGACTGCGACATCCTCGACAGCGAGACGGGCCGGTCGTGCGCCGCCGAGGGCCGCCCCGGCGAGCTCGTCTGCCGCAAGCCCTTTCCCAGCATGCCGTGCAAGTTCTGGGGCGACACGCCCGACCACCAGAAATACCGCGAGGCGTACTTTGAAAAGTTCCCCATCAGTGACAACACTACTGACAAGACCGCCACCGCCGCCGCCGACGGAGAATACCTCGACGTCTGGGCCCAGCACGACTTCATCGTCATGAACCCACTCACCAAGGGCCTCCAGATCCTCGGCCGCAGCGACGGGGTGCTGAACCCGAGCGGGATCCGCTTCGGCTCCTCCGAGGTCTACAACATCGTCGAAGGCCCGCAATTCAACGCGCTGATCTCGGACACGCTGTGCGTGGGCCGCCGGCGCGCGCACGACAAGGACGAGACCGTGTTCCTCTTCGTCGTCATGGCGCCGGGCCACGACTCCGATTTCACCCCCGTCCTGGTCGAGCAGGTCCGCGCCGCCGTCCGCGACGGCCTGTCGCCGCGGCACGTGCCAAAATTCATCGAGCAGGTCCGCGAGATCCCCTACACCGTCAACGGCAAAAAGGTCGAGGTCGCAGTCAAGCGCGTCATTTCCGGCCAGGTCGTCAAGCCGAGTTCCACGGTCAGGAACCCCGCGTGTTTGGCCGAGTACGAGCGGTTCAGGGACCTGGAGCGCGCGCCGCAGCAGCCGGGTCGTAGGGCGGTGGCCAAGTTGTGAGTGAGTGAGTGTCTTTGTTGTTTGTTGTTTTTGGGTTGCAGAACAGCGCAAGGCGCGGGAGGGACAAGGAGGGGAGCTCTAAGATACAAATGATCTCTAGCTTGCCTTTTCCCCACATGGAGCTTTGCAGGGAGCCGGGAGGATGTCGAGTAGAGTCAGAGCTGTGCATTGTTCTCAGCTTGGTGGGCTGTTTTGGCGAACCGTTTTCAGGACCGTTCTTGGGCTGGAGTCGATAGATATAGATAGATAGACAAGATAACACCAGGTAAGACCAGGTAAGATAGGACGAGCCGGATAAAACCAGACAGGATAGGACGAGACGGGGAAAAAGAACAATACTCCCACGCTGCTCGTGGATGTGGTGGTTGAGGAATACTGTGC